>CAKNXH010060622.1:0-31611 GCA_932178445.1 Andricus quercusramuli
CAAGAGATCATCTTTGTAGGCAAAGACGTCGATTGTACAAAGGTTGGGTAACCACATCAGCTCTCAAGAAAAGCTTCAAACCTAAAGACAAAGATCAACAACCAATCTTCAAGATCCCCGATACTCACCACAACTTTGACGTCGCCAAGATAATTCCTTCATTCAGGAAGGGGACCACAAAGAAAATGATACGAACCAAGAGTCTTCCGAATCATAGAATTAGCCTTAGAATATAAGGACACGAGCTTCTCGTTCGTAGTTTTAAAATTTAGCATTAAGTCTGAAATGGTATTTGGTTAAGTACCTCAAAGTAGATGATAATGACTCAGGTCTGCTTGCAGTCTGCTATTAATGTAGAATTGATGGACCTACCTCTAGTAGCATCAGCTGTTTAGAATATGGACTCATAGTATTCCAATAATATTTGTATCAAATATAAGTTGACATATTTATATTAAAATTAGCATCAGAAATGTATTGGTTTTATGGTTCTTGACTCAAATACACTTTGTGTATTATTAATTAATTATTGTTTTATACGCACTATAAATCGCTGAGCGCCTGTTTTTGGTCCACCCTGGATACACGTCCAGTGTCACGTTGCTCGTTTCCAAGCGCAGAAAATTCAGCATATTTTTAATTAACAACAAAAAAAAACATTTTTTCAGAAAAAGGGCCCTGGTCGTGCACATGCATAAGGCTTTAGATTATGTGGTAAAAATATTACATCAAATAATTCATCCTTGTAGCCGTATTTTGTATTATTCTAAAAACCGACTCGTTTGAAACACCTTAAAAAATGAAACAATGTAAGTTTTTTTTCCTTAATTTTCTTTATATGGACACTAAGTCATAGGCTTTCTTTCAATTCCTTCAAAGTTCGATTCCAAGTAAAATCTACAAAAAAAGTGTTCCGCAATATTAAAAGTCGGAAAAAAATTAAAAATGCGATAACTCTTTGAAAAATTGCTTTTCGAACAAAATAACTGACACACTTTTTTTTTACAAGCGTAACAAGTTTTGTAAATAAAAAAATCGATGAGATGAATGTTTGTCTTTTTTTTGCATCCGACATAGTGTTCCGCAATATTAAAAATCGAAAAAAATTTAAAATGCGTTAACTCTTTGAAAAATTTGTTTTTGAAAAAAATAGCTGACACACTTTTTCCTTTTCACTTGTGTAACAAGCTGTGTCAGTTAACAAAAATTGTTGTGATGAATGTTTGTCTTTTGTTAATCTGGCATGGTTTTCCGCAATATTGAAAATTGAAAAAAATTGAAAATGCGGTAACTCTTCGAAAAATTGATTTTCGAAAAAAATAGCTGACACACTTTTTTCTTTTTACATGTGTAACAAGTTGTGTAAGTTAAAAAATAATCGATGAGATGAATGTTTGTCTTCTGTGAATCCGGCATGGTGTTCCGCAATATTCAATATCGAAAAAATGCGATAATCCCTGGTGGAAAAATGTTTACAAAAAAGTACAGAAACCTAAAACTATTTTTACAGGAATCTATAAATAAATAGAATAAATTACAATCAAAATTACAGGAAAGTATATCTTTTTCTATTATTGAGACGAATTTCGTACTTTTATAATTAAATTAAGATGCGATAATTTTAAATTAAGATGCTCTTAACACTTTTCAAATTAAATTTTTCTAATTAAAAGCTTTTACACTGCAAAATTTCAACTTTCATTCCTTCAATTCATAAATTTTCATGATTATAGGAACATTAATTTATACATTACAATTTGTTTTGAAGTCTTTTGAAATATTCTCTTAAAAATCATAAAAAAAATAATCTAAAAAATCTCCAGGAATCTATCAATAATATTATTATCTTGAAACGCGAATTTTCCCTGCAATTTTTTTAAACCCCTGCAAAAGTGAAAGAAACTACCTTAAAATCATCCAGATTCTTATTTGACAATTTTGGAAATCTTATTAAATATTCTTTTCAAATTAATTTTTCAAACGAAAAAAATTATTGCTAGTTTTTCTGGGAATTTTATAAACACATTTTTCATTAATTTAAAACTTTTTAAATTGCTTAAAAAGCTTGTAAATTTTGTGTTCGAAATCTTGAAAAATCTACATTGTGTAATTTTGAAATCTTTTCATGTTTTAAGTTATTTTTGAATCTTTTTAAAACTTCTAAATATATTTTAAACTTGCTCGATTATTTTTTATAATAATAATTGTTCAATTTTTATTTATCAAACAAAAAAGTTTGTTTCAAATCCTTTTAAATATACTCTTAAAATTAATTTTCCAAAATAATAATTTATTTTCAAGAAAGGAGTTCAACATTCAACCAAATACTTAAATTTTCAATAAAAAATTTTATTTTTCAACCACTGTAATTTTCAACTAAAGATAAATTTTCAATCAAACAGTTGAATATTTAACTAAACAAAATAAATATTTTCACCGAAAATGAAATAGTTAAATTTTCTGTTAAGCAACCTGATTTTCAACCTAACATGGAATACTTACATTTTCAGTCAATAAAATTAATCCTCAACAAAAAAAAAATTTTCAACAAAATAGTTAAACTTTAAAGTTTGTAAAAATTGATATATTTCTTTAATTTTCTGCAATAATTTATGTAAAATAAGAGTGTTTCTATGACGTCAGGCACCCAAATAAAAAAATGTAAAATCCTGTAGTTTTTTTTAATACCTTGTAAATTTCTACAACAAAGTAAAAGAAAAGTATTATTAAAAAGTTCTGCAAATTTTTGAATTGTAGAAAATTACACTTTATTTTGAATTTTTTCACTTTTTCACAAAATAAAAGAAAAAAATTAGCTACTTGTATTTTTTTAACCCTTGGTATACACACTGCGTTACGCTAACTTGGCGTAATTTTGCAAGATCTGTTATTTCAAAACAAGAAGAAGTGTGGGTCTGTAGTCTGTACCCAGTGTGTATATGGTGTTACAAAATCCAGAAAAACAGAGAAATCTAAATGAAAGTAAATGTTATTTCATTTGTATATTCCACAGAAAAAACAGAAGATAAACTTTACGTCGATTTCCGACGAAAGATTCTCAGCAACAAAAATTAACTTCACAGGATAAACTTGATACAAATATCAGATAAACTTTCTTTTTTATTCCATGACAAACAAATATGTTTATCAGAATATAAGACACAGTTTTAAAGTACAAATTTTGAAATTCCCACGCATCAGTATTTTTGCCAATTCATCTTCATTTTTATGTAAACAACAGCCGTTTAGAAAAAACGTGATTTTTTCACAACAATTTTGAAGATGTCTTTGTTTATTCAACAATATGTATATGTTTTTTATACTTACCACAGTTAAACCTAAACTATTCAATTCTTCAGGATTTTCTCTATAAAAACGTAAAAAAAGAGGCAGAATTTTTTAATTAGGAACGAAGATATGAGCTGTTAAAGTTTGCCGGGTGAGCCTAACCCAGTGTGTATACCAAAGGTTAAATTTTGTTCATTTAAAAAAAAAAGTACAGATTTTAAAAAAAGTCTTTAAAAAATTGGTTTTCGAATAAAATAACTGACACTTTTCTCTTTAAATGTGTAACAAATTCTGTAAATAAAAAAAAATCCGTATAAATGACTTGGAATTTCCTCTTGCGTGGAAAGAGGCTATTTAACATTCTATTTTTTTTAGGTTCAACACCTTTTCATTATCTTGCGTATATGTGTAGTGTGTATGAAACACGACATGCGCGAGCTTGTGTCGTTATTTATATGAAAATAGGGGAGGAAGGTGGTGACGACTGACCGGGGAAAGGTGTATCGATTCGGCACATATTTTGCTCGCCATCGATATCTAAGCAGGTCGTTGCATTTTGCATGTATCGAGCACCAGGCCTACGACACAGTGTTAAATTAAGGATTTATAATCCGCTAGAGAGGTCCTTTTTTTTATAAATTTTTTATGGAATAAACTATGGGCTATGGAATTTTATCAATTTGAGCATGAGAATGACAACTGGATATTTTATTGTATATAATTATTATATAATTTATTTTATTCATAATAATTTATTATTATTATTATTATTATTATATATTATATATATTATATATATTATATATTATATATATATATATATATATATATATTATATATAATTCTATTTTGTTTATTGTTTGGACCTTGTATTTTTTTCGTTCTACTGGTCAGTTATTTCTGAAAATTATTATTTTTCTGAAAATAAATAAACGACCAGTAGAAAAAAATATAAGATCTACACAATATAGAATATTTAATATTTAAAAAAAATGCGTAATTTTGAGTTTCCAAGAATTTTTTACTAGTTATTGCTAGTGGAATCAGGCAGGGTGTCCGAGAAAGTGCCCGAAAAAATAATTTTCAAAATTCCCTTATTTTTCCTTGTCTAATTTTTCATTTTCCTTGATAAATATTCAAATATCAGCATTTTAATCTTGAAATACTTTTAACATAGAAACTTTTATAAACGGAATAAAACAGTATTTCAGATACAAATTAAACATTTTCAAATTGATTCATTTATTTTAAACAAAAAAATGTATTTTGTGCCATAAAAGATGGATTTTCAACAAAAAACTTGAATTTTCAACAAAATAATTTAATTTTTACAAAAAGTTTTTCAAAACCAAAAAAACAAATTTTCAACAAATACAGTTTTTTCACTGGAGAAAGAAAATTTTACCTAAATGGTTGAACCTTTAAGCCAAAAGACGAATTTTCTTTACAAAATTTGAATTTACAAGCAAAAAATATGAATTCAGAAAAAAATTATTTTTCCTTGAAACTGATCCATTTTTATCCAAAAAAATGAAATTTTAAACCAAGAACATTACTTTTTTTGTCAAAAAAGGAGAATTTTCAACTAAAAAAGATGAATCTTAAAAAAATGGAAGAGTTGCCTTTTCAGTTAAAAAATTAATTTCCAACAAAAAAAAGCTTTTGCACTAAACAGTTACATTTTTAACTAAAGACATAAGCATTCAATCAAAAAAAATAAATTTTTAGCAATGTAGTTTAACTTTTACTCAAGTAGTTGAATTTTTAATTTAAAAAGATTATTTTTCAACCAAACAGATGAATTTTCACATAAAAAAGTAACTTTCAAAAAAAAAAAAAAAAAAAAATGATTTCTTAACAAAATTATTCAACCAAATCTTTCAAATAAAATAGTTGAATACTCAAAAAAGAATAATAAATTAAAAAAATAAAAAAAGTAACAAACGATAAATTAAAAAATAGTAGAATTTTCTGTTAAAAAAGATCTTAGTTGACTTTTTGCTATCAAAATATGAATTTTTAACCAAGAAATAATTTTCTACGAAAAAAATTTACTTTTCAATCCAAAAAGACGAATTTTTTTAACCAAAAAGGATGACTTTTTAACAAAATAGTTGAATTCTCTACCAAATAGTTTCATTTTCATCCAAGAAAGATGAATTTTCTCTCAAAATCGATGACTTTTTAATTTAAAAAAAACTAATTTTCAAAAAAATAGTTGAATTTTCATCCAGAAAAAATTACAGTTAATTTTCATAGATCAAAATATGAATTTTTCATCCAAAAAGCGAACTTTTACTGAAGAAAATTAAAATTTGTAATAAAACAGATGAATTTTTATTAAAAAAGACAAATTTGTTTTAAGTTAAACTTTCATCCAGAGAAGCTTTCAGTTCATTTTTTAACACCAAAATATGGATTTTAAACGAAAAGTATATTTTCTACGAAATAGTTCAATTTTCAACAAAAAAGCAGAATTTTCAACCAAAAGTTTAAAAAACGAATTTTCAAAAAATAGTTGAATTTTCATCCAGAAAAGATTCCAGTTGACTTTTTAAGATCAAAATATGAATTTTTGAATGAAAAATAAGTTTCTGCTAATAAAATTGAATTTTTAATCCAAAAAGACCAATTTTTTCAACCAAAAGGGATGATTTTTTAACGAAATAGTTGAATTCTTTTACCAAATAGTTGAATTTTCATCCAAGAAAGATGAAATGTATAATAAAATAGATGAATTTTTAATAAAAAAAAGACACATTTTTTTTAAAGTTGAACTTTCCTCCAGAAAAGCTTTCAGTTCATTTTTTAACACAAAAATATGAATTTGAAACAAAAAGTAAATTTTCTACGGAATAGTTAAATTTTCAACAAAATAGTTAAATTTTTAACCAAAATCCTTCAATCAAAAAAATAAAATTTTAATAATGTTGTTCATTTTCTACCCAAGTAGTTGAATTTTCAATGTAAGAAGATTAATTTTCAACAAAATAGTTAAACTACCAATCAAAGAGATGAATTTTCAACTAAAAATATAACTCTTAAAAAAAAAATTTTTTTCAACTTAGTGATTCAATCAAATCTTTAAAATAAAATAGTTGAATACTCAAGCAAAGAAGAATAATTTTTAAACAAAAAGTTGCATTTTCATTTGAAAAAAAAAGAAATTTCTACCAAAGTGGATGAATTTATTGATCAAAAAGATAATTTAAAAAAAATAGTTTAATTTTTTGTTTATAAAGATTTTTGTTGACTTTTCACGATCAAAATATGAATTTTTAGCAAAAAATAAGTTTCTACGAAAGAAATTTACTTTTCAATCCAAAAAGACGAATTTTTTTTACCAAAAAGGATGAATTTTTGACAAAATAGTTGAATTCTCTCACCAATAGTTGCATTTTTATCTAAAAAATATGAAATTTCTCTTAAAACTGATGAATTTATAATTAAAAAAAAAGTAATCATCAAAAAAATAGTTGAATTTTCATCCAGAAAAGATTACATTTAATTTTCAAGATCAAAAAATGAATTTTTTAACAAAAAATAAGTTTCTACGAACAAAGTTGAATTTTTCATTAAAAAGAAAACGTATTTTTATCAAAGAATGATGAAATTTGTTCTGAAACAGATGAATTTTTAATAAAAAAAGGACAAATTTTTTTAAAAGTTGAACTTTCATCCAGAAGAGCTTTCAATTCATTTTTTAACGCCAAAATATGGATTTTAAACAAAAAGTATATTTTCTACGAAATAATTCAATTTTCAACAAAAAAGCAGAATTTTCAACCAAAAGTATGACTTTTCAACAAAATAGTTTTATTTTTAACCAAACAGTTGCATTTTTATCCAAGAAAGATAAAAATTTCTCTTGAACCAGATGAATTTTTTATTTAAAAAACGAATTTTCAAAAAATAGTTGAATTTTCATCCAGAAAAGATTCCAGTTGAATTTTCAAGATCAAAATTGAAATTTTGAATGAAAAATAAGTTTCTGCTGAAAAAATTGAATTTTTCATCCAAAAAGACGAATTTTATCAACCAAAAGGGATGATTTTTCAACGAAATAGTTGAATTCTCTACCAAATAGTTGAATTTTATCAAAAAAATGAACTTTTGAAACTTTTATTGAACTTTTATCTAGAAAAGCTTTTAGTTCATTTTTTAACACCAAAATATGAATTTTAAACAAAAAGTAAATTTTCTATGAAATAGTTAAATTTTCAACAAAACAGTAGAACTTTCAACCCAAAGTATGACTTTTTAACAAAATAGTTTTATTTTCAACCAAACCAAATTTTCAGAAAAATAATTTCAGTTGACTTATCAGCAACAAAATATGAATTTTAAACAAAAGGATAATATTATACTTTATTTGGAAAATTGTTACTTTTTAGTTGAAAATTCAATTTTTTGGGTTGAAAATTCAACTATTTTATCCAAAATTCGTTTTCTGTGTTTGTTTAAAATTGAAAAATTTTTTGCTTTGGTTAAAAATTTATCTTATGTTTGAAATTTTTTTTTCGGTTAAACATTAATTTTGAGCGAATGCATTTTTTGATGAATGTATTTTTTTTTAATTTTTAATTTAATAACAGAGTGTTTAATTAAAACTTTGTACGTTACAATTTTAATTGTTTCACCTAACAAATTTTTAATATGTAAGTGAAATTATTGAATTTTGATGCATAAATAACAATTAAACAATTATTAATTTGGCAAAAATTTGAGTTAGTTTAGAGATGTTTACCAGTTTTGAGCTCGGTTTTGAGAAGATCCAAACTTAATTTAAAATTGAATTTTTGAAGATTTCGAAATACAGTTTTGAAGCTTTTTATTGATTTTTAAAAGTTCAGAGAAAATAAGAAAATTTCTTAAATTTGCCTCGAAAATTTAAAATGATTTTTTATTTTGAAAAATTAATTTAAGAGAATATTTAAAAATACTTACAATTTTTTTTGAATAATAAATAACAATTGAACAACTATTGATTTGGAAAATAATCGAGTAAGTTTAAAATATATTTAGAAGTTTTTAAAAGATTCCAAAATAATTTGAAACGTGAAAAGATTTTAAAACATTTAAAACAGAATATAGATTTTTGAAGATATCGAACACAAAATTTAGAAGCTTTTTAAGCATTTTGAAAGATTTTAAATGAATACAAAATTTTTATTAAAATTCCTAGAAAATCTAACATTAATTTCTTTTAAAATTAATTTTCAAAGAATATTTAGTAAGATCTACACAATTTGAAAATTTGCAGTTTAACAGCTCTTTTAATTAAAAAATTTGTTATTTTAAAGTTTTTAAAGCTTTCATTACCTTTCATACCTTACCGACTGATGGTGATACAGATTTCTACCTTACCGACTGATGGTAATTCAGATTTCTACCTCACCGTCTGATAGCAATGCAGATTTATACATTACCGACTGGAGATAAAGTCGATTTCTAACTTATCGACTGATGGTAACACAGACCACTGTCTTACCGACTGATGACAATGCAGATCCCTACCTTATCGACTGATGGTAACTGACCGACTGATGGTGACTGACCAATGGGAACTGACTGGTGGCGCCATCTATCAGTGGCAGCTGAAACTACGTAGTAGTGTCCCAGAACTGTCCTTGTTATACTACTTACAAAATTCGTCTCAATAATAAAAAAAAAGTTGTACTTTTCTGTAATTTTGGTTGTAATTTATGGTATTTATTTGAAGGCTCCTGCGAAAATAGTTGTAGTTTTCTGTACTTTTCTGGTTTAAAATTTTCGACCAAGGTTTATGGTTTAAATTGTCGATGGGGCTGCTTGCCAAGACGATCCGAACTTGTCTTGAGACAAGAAACGTTATTTTGAGTCTTGATGAATAAACCGAATTTCTCCTAAATAAAATTATATTACCAATTTATTTTTAAAAAATTAAATATTTTGTTGAAAATTTTCCTTCGTTTGAAAATTAAAGTTATTTAGTTGAAAATTCAATTTTTTGCTTGAAAATCTAACTATTTTATTCAGAATTAGTTTTTTGTTGTTTTTTGATTAATTAATTGAAAATGTATATCAAAATTCCTAGAAAAACTAATGCAAATTTTTTCAAAAAAGAATCTCGATGATTTCAAGGTAGTTTTTTTTTCACTTTTGCAGGATTTCAAAAAAATTGTAGGAAAAATTCGAGTTCCAAGATAATATTATTATTAGATTCCTGGAGATTTTTTCATTTATTTTTTCAAAATAAATTGTTAAGGGAATATTTAAAAAGACTTCAAAACAAATTTTAATATATAAATTAATGTTTCTAGCCTAAAATTGCTTGAAATTATATAATTTCAAAAATTTATAAATTATAGTATGAAATTTTAAGTTTTGCAGTTTAACGGCTTTTAATTAAAAAATTGTCAAGCTAAAAGTTAAAGCCTCCATTTTATACGCGTAAATTATCAAGCGTTTGAATTAAAAATTTACTGAGATAGTCCGATTTGGAAAAAGACGTCTGCCCGCGCTGTTCGTTAGCATTAGCTAACAGCGCGGCCTGACGTCGAGTGCATTTTCCAAAGCTGACTATCTCAGTAATTTTTAAACGAATCTGTATGAGATTTTCCAAAACACTTCATTCAACATTGCTGAACAAATTTCCTTATTCTATACAATTTTACATTTTCAAAAAATTGATTTTTCGATTCTGAAAATTTTCTTTTTGTGAGACGATCGGATAATACTTTTACACGTTTTCGAGCTGGAAAATAATACGAAGAACTCCAGTTCGATAAAAGCAATTTGGTTAGACACTATAAAATCGATATACATATTATATTAATTTTTAAGATCAGATAATAATATTTAACGTGAAGAAATAAATCGAAAAAGTAATAGAATGAATATTCTGCTATTTCATTGTCAACAGAGAATAAAGTAGACAATATTTTCAGACGTCTGAAGGACATCTAAAGCTTGTATATATATTACGATTATCTGCGACCTTTTTATCACCAGAGAAGTCTAAATCTATAAGCTACCAATTATTACTCAACATTCTTTAAAATATATTATTTGGGTCAAAGGCTTTTATTTCAAGGGAATATTAAAAAATTGGACGTTATTTTTTTAAATTAACGTCCAATTTTTTAATATGGATCGACGATTCTCAATCTGAATAGTCTAAAACAGAATGATTTTCAATTTTTAGCTGTGAAAAAAATTCCTCTCAAGCTCCGCTGGGATTCGAACCCAGGTCGCACATAGATTGCCGGTCTGGTGCTCTTAGCCACCAAGCTACGGAGAGGAACGAGAATCAAAAATTTTTCTAACTTTTTTGGTCTAAGATGCATCATTATAGTTGAAAATCCAACTTCTTGCTGACAAATTGAAGCATTTTGTTGAAAATAATTTTTTTTTTTTTGCTTAAAAATTATTTTCTCTTACTGAAAATTCAACTATTCCATTTTCGATTGCAAACTATCCTTTTTTGGTTGAATTTAAATTATTTCAATTTGAACTTGAAATCTTTTTTTGTTGACATAACAGCTATTACATTTTTTATAAAATTCATCTTTTTTGGTAAAAAAATTCATTTTCAATTTGTTTGGAACCTTATTTAGTTGCAAATTCAATTAATTGTATGAAAATTCATTTTTGTCGAAAATTCCTCTTTTTTGGTAGATAATTAATCTTCTTGGTTGAAAAGTCATCATGTTGTTTCTAAAATGTTTGGTTTGAAAATTTGTTTCTTTTTTTTAGTTTATTCATCAACTTTAACATTTTTCATGAAGAATTATTCTTTTCGTTAACAATTCGCCTTTTTGGCTTGCAAGCTTAACTATTTGGTTGAAATTGCAACTTTTTTGGTTCCAGCATAATATTGTGCAATAAACTCAACTGAGTACTTGCGCTCTGCGGCCTTTCCGAGGCGATAGTCGGAACCGTTATCAATATTACATGACTAAAATGCTGGTCTTTTAATATTAATGAAAAGAAATAATGAAAAATTGGTCTGGGAAAAATGAGGGAATTTTGAAAATGAAGTTTTTCTGCCTTCCTGATAAAAGGTGGATAATCTTATCAAGTGGAATAACCTGGCTAGAAATCTAATAATGGAAATAAAAATGAAATAACTGATACAATTTGATAAATAAATAAAAATATTTGACTGTTACAGAATGTCATCACAATCGATCCATTGGTAAAGACTTGTACCCTGGAAAATCCCAACAATGGTGGTGGCGGGAAAGTATATCAATTCGACGCAGCATTTGGGCCAGAATCTTCAACGGAATCTGTTTACGAAGCTGTTGGTTCTGTCGTTGTGGAAGCTGTCTTGGAAGGATACAATGGTTTGTAAAAGTATCTCTGCAAATTACACCGAACTCTCGGTTTCAGTCCAGTTTCGGGGGTTGCCTGCAAGTAGCCTTGGTCACAAGTTGGAGGAGGGGGGGGGGGGATCCAAACGTGAACAGTCAGGGCCACCTGAGCCGTTTCCAATTGGAATGCATAATATTGCGCAATATACTCGACTGAGTATATTGCGCTGAGTAACTGCGTCGGCCAGCAGTTCTAGGAAGGCCGAGACCGGGGGGACAGAATCCGAGAGTTGGGTGTATTTTCAAAATTTTCCACAAAACAGTTTAATTTTCAACTAAATTGATGAATCTTTAAAGAAAAAATGTATTTTTGTCGAAGTCCAACCTTCAACCAACTAGTTGAATTTTTAACAGAAAATATAAATTCTCAGCAAGAAATGTAATTGTAAATTGTGAATGGGGAAAGATTTTGAAGCCTAAGATAAATAAATAGGAATTTCGATGATTTGTAGAGTAAAGAATGATAGTTTGAAGAAACATTAAAGTTCATTCACAAGTAGTAGAACTATACCGTTAGGATGCCACTTACCGACCGAGCAAGGTTCTGTTCCATGCCAACTTACCGGCAGTCGGTATTATCACCTGTCGATAATGCAGATTCCTGAAAGGTATCGATCCTAGGTCCGTATACCAAGGATCTGCCTTAACGACTGATGGTAATATCGACTGTCGGTAACTTACCTTGAATCTAGACTACACAAAGTGTATCGGATAAGATGGTCCAAAATTTTGTTTTTCTTTTCAGAATTGTCTATATCAGGTGTTTCGTGTTGAAAGTCAAGAAATTATTATTTTCTCCGCAATTTTTTTATTAGTACGAATTGTTTCTAATACAGAAAACATTGTTTCTACTCATAATTAGATATTTAAATAATTTTTTGAAACAATTTATTATTGTTTATAGCAAATTTCTCTTAGAATATAGTTAGAAAGTCGCGGTTTTTCCTGAATTTTCTAACTGGTTTTCAACTTTTCGGCTAGAGCGAGGCAATGTTCAAATAAAGTTGAAAAAAAAATTCTATGAATAATGTATTATTATTATTTGTAATAATATTCCCTTAGAATAATGCTAGAAAGTTGCGGTTTTTCTTCAATTTTCGACTTTTTGTCCACTTTAATAATTTTAAAAATAATTTCCTTGCATTTTTTTTTTTTTTGGTTGATAATTCAACTATTTTGTTGAAAATTCTTCTTTTATGTTTCAATTAATTTGGTTTTGATTAAAAATAAATATATTGTTGATTTAATTATCAACTATTACATTTCTCGTGCAGAATGTATCTTTTTTAGTTGAAAATTCAATTACTTGGTTGAAGATTGAACTATTAGGTAAAAATTCATTTTTTTTTGTTCCAAGATTCATAATTTCAGTTAAAATTTGATTTTTTAGTTAAAAATTAATTTTTCCAACTGAAAATTTAACTACTCTATTTTTGATTGTAAATTATTCTTTTTTAGTTGAAAATTAATCTCTTTGGTTGAAGATTTGACTGTATTATTGAACATTCTCTTTTTTTTGGGTGAACATTGAAATATTTTATGTAAAAATTAATTCTTTTATGGTTGAAGATTACTTTTTCTAGAAAATTGATTTTCTTTGTTTGAAAATTAATTTTTTTCTTTTAAAAATTTATTTTTCAACTGAAAATTAAACTACTGCATTCTTGATTTAAAAATTAATCTTTTATTGTAGAAATTTCATCATTTTTTGTTAAAAATGTAATTGCTTGTTTGAAAATTAATCTGTTTGGTTGAATATTTATCTGTATCATTAAAAAAATAGTTTTTAAACAAATAATGTTCGAAAATAAAAGTTTAACCATTCTTTCATCTTTAAATATAATTTTTTCATGAAATATGAATTATTATTATACATATTTTATTGAATATTCATACTTTTTGGTTGAAAATTCAACTAGTTGATCGGAAGTTAAACTGCTTTTCGAAAAATGAATTTTTCAGCTTGTAGATTCATAATTTTATTTGAAAATTCATCTCTTTGGTCAAAAATTCCTTTTGTTTGGTTGAAAATTAATTTTTTTTAGTTAAAATTTAGCTATACCATCTTCAGTTGAAAATCGAAATATTTTAGTTGAAGCATCAACTATTTGGTTGAAAACTCGCTTTTTGTTTATTAAAAATTAATTGTTTGACTGAAAACTGTACTATTTCGTTGATTTTTCGTTGATAATTCACATTTTTTTAGTAGCAAGTTCTCCTACTTGGTTGTTAGTGAAAATTCCTTTTTTTGGTTGAAAATTAAGGTTTTAAACTTAAAATTTAACTATTTCATTTTTTGTTAAAAATTGATGTTTTTAGTTGAAAGTTCAACTATTCGGTTAAAAATTCATATATTTTATTTTTTTTACTAGTCTTTTCAGACTAGTTGGAATTTGAATTTTTAGATTAAAATTTTTTAATTTTCTGAAGAAAGTTCTTTCTCCTACGCTGGGAATCGAACCACAGGTCTTCCGATTGCCGGTCGGGTGCTCTTACCACTAAGCTACTAGAGAGGATCGAAGGCAGATACTTTTTTCAGATATACACCTTGCTATCAAAGCCTATATTTGAAAAAAGTGTCTGTCTTCGCTCTCTAGTAGCTTAGTGGTAAGAGCACCAGACCGGCAATAGGAAGACTTGTGGTTCGATTCCCAGCGGAGCGAAGGAGAATGATTATTTTTCAGAAAATTCCAAATTTTGAATTAAAAAAATTCCTCATTTCCCCTCTATTTAGAGCATTTTGTTATACGAAGCCTGTTACCGATATAGTTTAAAAAATAATTTTCATATTGGTGGAGCGATATACACGGTGCGGCACAGAAATTTGCTGATTTGTTTTTGGCGCCAAACGGCGAGGAGTGGTCGGTTGAAGGTCTGGAGGGTCTCATTCATTAGGGGACGTCCTGAAGTTTCGTTTCCCAGCAGTCAGTCGATATCATGCACTGAACAAAGGAACAGCTCACATTTGCCTGCGAGGCTTACTTTTCCAACTGCCGTTCCATCATCGCCACTCAACGTGCCTTCCGTATTCGGTTCAACATTCATCCTGCAGGTCCCGTTTCAGGCAGGCAGTCGGTTTGTTCAACCCTGAATGTTTCCATCAACGAAACAATCGACTGCCGACCAGGAACGGGACCTGCAGGATGAATGATGAACCGAGTACGGAAGACCCGATGAGTGCCGATGATGAAACGATCGTTAGAAAAGTAAGCCTCGCAGGCAAATTCGCTCTACTCCTTCGCCCAATGCATGATGTCGTCTGACTGTGGAGGGAACGAAACTTAAGGTCGTTTGCTACTGAATGAGACCCTCCCCACCCTCATCCGACCACTCTTCGCCGCTTGGCGCCAAAAACAATTCAGCCAATTTCTGTGCCGCACCCTGTACAAAAGCTATTTATTCCTAAATTTGAAATATTTTAGATCGATAATTAATCGACTTTTGTAGGGACTGTTTTTGCGTACGGCCAAACCGGATGTGGAAAGTCTTTCACCATGCACGGATTCATCGAGCGCACCCTGGAGCACCTTTTCGAAGCGACTTCCACGAGCAGCCAGGAAACGAGATACCTAGCTTTGCTCAGCTACCTAGAAATCTACAACGAAAGACTGCGAGACCTGCTGCAGGACAGTGGGGCCGAGGGTCTTCTTCAGCTCAAGGAGGACCCATCTCGAGGGACCTACGTTGCAGGTGGTCTTCGGGAAGTGACCGTCAAAAATGCAGCCGAGTGCGCTCGTTTGGTAGAGCAAGGTGACCGCAGAAGGATAGCCGCAGCCACAAAAATGAACCTCGCGAGCTCCAGGAGTCACGCCGTCCTTACTCTCTCCCTGGAGGCGATCGCGATCAACGAGAATGACAAACGAGGCAGTGCTGTTAGGAGAGGAAGACTTCACCTTGTGGATCTTGCTGGTTCCGAAAGACAGTCGAGGACTGGAGCAACAGGTGATCGCCTCAAAGAAGCTGCGAGCATCAATCTCAGCCTATCAGCTTTAGGGAACGTAATTAGCGCCCTTGCTGCTGGAAATGGTCGACATGTTCCTTACAGGTTGGTGCTAGATCCATTATTCTTTAGTCATAATGTCCTTTGTTTATTCAACATAGCCTTAGTTCACTCTTTTTATATATTCCTCACCCAATCCGTCCTCTAAAATCTTTACCACGTGGCCAGCTTCCTTAACCTTCTATTCCTCTTCTGTGGCCTTCTCATACAGTCTCTTGTTTCCTCTTCCCGTTCACAGATTCTGCACTTTCTGCTTTCCTTTTCCCAATAGATCCCTTCCCTTACCTCATTACACCATTATATTTTGATTACTCAATTATCCCCCATTTTTTTATTAATTGTCTCTTTTGTTAACTTCTTCATACACTCCACTTCCCTCCACTCCCTCTCCTCTCTTCTGCAACAAACTTCCTCTAATTCCACCTGCTAACAAGCCTCCTTCATTCCAGTAACATATTCTCTATTATCCTTTTCTTTAATTTATCTTTTTTTTTTCCTTTCGCTCCTAGTTCCCCGTAACCTCACTTTTTAATAACTCTTCCCTTGCTTCGTTCCAATTCCACCATATACCTTCTATCTGTACTCTCCCATACTTAATCCATGTTCTTTTCCCTTTCTTTCTTTCCTGTTTTGCTATTTCCTTAACTTCTTATTCATTTCTTCCCATTGCAAATCCTATATTCTCTTCGAGCTTCCAAATAACACCCTCATCTTTTTCATCACTTCCCTCTTATGTTACCTTTTCTTTAGTTTCACCAGTGTGATTTTTTCTTCTCTTCCCCCTTCCTCTCCCACTTGCTTTTCTACCTTCACCCTGTTTTTTGTCTCTCTACAATTTTTCGATACTCTATCAAACCCTCTCTTATTCCCCTTCTTTACCATACGCTTTTCTATCTTCTCTCAGTCGAATGAGTCAAACACCAACTTTGAATCCACAAACATTTCCATCATTCCTTTTGTAAACCCTTTCTACTTCTGTGCCTCCAACTTTTTTCCTTCACTGCTTTCTTTAACCTCTCTGATGAAACAATTTTTAACCTAAGCAACGTCAGCATTATCTTCTCTTCCTCATTATCTTTAACCTCCTCTCCTTTACCTTTTTTCACCACCGGTACAGCTACCTCTTCTTTCCATAACTCTGCCCACTCCTCTCCTCTCAATATTATATTGCCTTCATATTTTCAGACTTTAGCATCTCATCTGTACCAGGTACCTTCCAATATTTCATTATCCCTAATACGTTGATTATTTCTTCCCTTTTTATGTCCTCTTCTACTCTACCATCTCAATATCCTGGTTCACTCTTTTCCTTTTTTTTCTCTCTCTCTCTATTGACTACTTCGCAAACCTCTCCTTGGGACCTAGCCTTCTTCGCCTCTTATTCAAACCTATTCTTTTCCTCCTATTCTTTTCCTCCTCTTTTTTACCACACATCTCAGTATACTTTTTGCTTCCTATATTCTTCACTACTTTTCCCTCCTCTCCATTTTCTTGATTCCTTTTTCACTTCCTTCTTCTTGTCTTTAAATTCCTCACCTTATCCAATTCTACCCCTTCCCTGACTAACTTCTTTCTTGCTTGCACCCTCTTATACTTTTTTATTTCTCCTATCATTATTTGTGTTTCTTCGTTTACTTGAATTGTTATTTCTCTTCCATTGAACAATGCCCTCTTCCTGTTGTTTTTACCATTAATTACTTTTCATTGTTCTTACTTTTTTACCCTTCTAATGTCACTATTTTCTTACCTCTTCCTCCACTATCGCGTAATCAACTACCTTTCCCTTTTCTCCTCATTCGCTTTTTCCCCTTCCTCATCCCCCTCCATATTCTTCTCTAAGATGAACTATCCCATCTCCTTCAAACTCTTCAACAATTTCTTTCCCTCCCCATTCGATATCTTGTCTTTGGATTTCCTTCCTCGCTCTTCTCCCCATTCCCTTCCTCCTCTATCTCCTCCTTATGCATTCAAATCTCCTCCTATTATATAATAATTCTAATAACTTCTTCATTTTCTATTGTAGGTTTTCTTATTTCCTCTGTTCTTTCTAGACATTTTCGTTCAAATACACCCCCACTATCTTCCATCTCTCTCCTCCAATCTTTACCTCGTCTACTTTTAATTTTCCTCTCATTGCCTTACATTTTTTCTTCATGACTACATTTTTAGCCTACCGTCTGTAGCCACTTGGTAACCTTCTCCTTATTCTTCCTTGTCCTTTTTCATCTACCCATGTCTCTATCATTACTACCACCTCTTATTGTTACAAATTTCTTATAAATTCCCTTTCCTTTCTTTCTAAGCCTGCTACCTTCCAGTAACATATCCTCCATTCTTTTCTTTCTCGTCCTTTCTTCTTCCCTATTTATTTTCCTCTTTTCCATTCCTTTTTCCCCTTAGACTCCATCATCTCACTCTTGACCAACATCCCAATCTTACCATATGCCTTCTATCTATATTTGTCCATACTCAACCCATGTTTCTTCCCCTTCTTGATTTCCTCTTCCACTATTTTACTCAAATTTAGTGCATTCACCTTTCTTCCCATGTCAGATAATCCTCTATTCTTTTTAAACTTCCATATAACGCCCTCTTCTTCATAACCACTTCTCTCTTATGTTCCCATTTCTTCAGTTTCACCAACGCGATTTGCTCTTCTCTTTCTCCTTCCTTTCCTACACATCTCACTCCTCTCGTACCTTCGGTTCTATTTTTTGTAGCACTTCTTTTACTTTTTCTTTCAGTTCTTTCCCCTACATTCTTAGACCCTTTATCCCTATATTTTTTGTATTCTTTCCTTATTCTCATTTACACTCTTCCAACCTACACACTTCCGGTAAAAGTTTTCTGTCTTCTCCAACCTACTTTGTAACTCGCATACCTTTTTACTCAGCTCTTCCTGCTTTTCTAGTCTTTGTTCAAAAATCTGCATGCTTTTTTTCAAATTTTTCCTCACTTCTTCCCATTTCCTCATTTTTTTTAATTTCGGCCATTTCCCTTAAAACTGCTTAGTTGCCCCCTCCCCTCCTTCTTCCTGCTTCTCACTGCTTCCTCTCCACTCCTTCTTCCTCTTTTTATTAAGGAATCCTTCGATCGAGTCCAAACTCTTCGTCCTCAATTTCTTCTTATGAGTAATTTGGAACAATGGGAGGTGTTATTAATGATAAGGACGTGACTAGATAAAAAAGGATGGGATGGAGTAAAGGGAAGATTACCAAAAGGTTACAGATGGCAGGCTCAAAATGCAAAAAGGGAGAATAAAAAAAGCAGAACAATGGTGATTGGAGTAAGGAAGGAATGTATAACACAAGAATAGGAAAGAGAATACAAAAATAGAAAGATTAATAAAAGAAAAGGTGAAGATGGAAGGAGAGAGATGGAAATCTATCGAAGGAAAAGAACAATTCAATGAAAAAATCAAGAATATAAAAATGGGAAAGGGAAATGTAAACAAAGAGATGAAAATAATGACAGAGGAAATAAAAATAGTATTATAGGGCGCAGGCTAAAAAGATATTAGTGAAGGAGGGGGCAGAAGTGGATAAGATGAGGAAGGTAAAGAGAGGAGGAAAGTAAGAAAGGAATTAGGAAAATGGAGATAAAAAAGTATACTGAGATGTGTCATAAAAAAGAGCAGGAGACTAAAAGGATCGAGGAAGATGTGGAGAAGGCTAGGGTGGAAGAGGTCTAAAAGGTAGTCAATTCAGAGAGAAAAAGAAGGGAAAGAATAAACCAGGATACTGAAATTGTAGTATCGGAAAAATATATTATGGGTCTGCTATGAGGGGTAGAGTGTCTGAAAATATGAGAGAAGAGAGTTAAAGGAATGGACGTGGATAATGTTCAATAGAGTATGACAGGAAGAGGGGTGAACAAATTTATGGAAGGAAGAGGTAGAGGTACTGGTAGTAGAAGAGGCAAAGGCAAGGAGGGTAAGTGTTTCATCAGAGAGGTTAAAGAAAGAACAAGTACAGATTTAATTAGGAGAATGTGGTTGTTTGATGCGCTGGTGTGGCCATTATAAGACTATGGAGCAGAGATATGAGGGTGAAAGTAAAGGGATAGAGAGGTTACGAGAAAGATGTGGGGACGCTACGGTTTGTTTAAAGAACACTTTGATATGAGGTGATAGAAGTGCAAAGGGTTATATTAAGTACTAGAGCGGAAGACAAGTCATGGAAGTTGGAGAGGAAGCTAAGGGATAGGAAGAGAGGGGTATCTGCTAAAAAGTGTTTGGTGGATACAGAAGAAAGAAGAGGGAGTGTGATAGAATTAACGGTACGGGAAGAAGGAAGAAGAGAATTCTTTAGGGGAAGAATGGTATAAGACGATAAAAGGAGTGTGCCAAAGTATTCAGAAAAGGGATAGGAAGAGAGCAGGTGGGAAAGAACACCAATATTCAGATTGAAAAACGAGGCAAGGGATGGGAAGAATAAGAGAATGTATGAGGTGGCTATAGAAGACGAATTGAAAATAAAGGAAGCTGGCAAGAGAATGTGGTAAAGGTTTTAGAGGAAGAAAGATTGGATGAGGAGTGTATGCAGTAATTGTGGAGGGTTAAAGATGTCTGAGTAATGTTTCTGTAATAGTATAAGTAGATTAAACCCTGATTATGAATGACATTGTCTTCTCCGATTCCAGAGACAGCAAACTCACCCGTCTTCTCAGCGACAGCCTCGGAGGAAACGCAAGAACACTAATGATAGCATGTGTAAGTCCCTCCGACATCGACGGAGACGAAACTCTAAGTACTCTAAGGTACGCAGCTCGAGCAAGATGTATAAAAAACAAACCAGTCGTGAACGAGGATCCTAAAGACGCTTTACTGAGACAATACCAACTCGAATTGCAACGACTGCGAAAGCTTCTCGAAACCAGCGACAATCCCCGATTAGGTCCGAGTCTTCCTGAAGAACAAGAACTGGAAGAAGAAGCAATTGATAATAAAAACACTAATGAGGTTGAAAGATTAAAAAGAGAATGTGAGAACTCACACCTCTCAGCTCAGAAGCTCAAGGAAGAGTTAACAGCTCTCAGATGTCGTTACGAGTCGGGGGATGGAGACAAAGAAAGAAATTATTTGAACCTGGAGCAACGAGAGGATAAGAAGGAGATGGATCCTCTTTTGGAACGACAAAGGAGAAAAAGAGAGGCTGCTAGACTCGAAGTACTGAAAAGACTGGAGAAATTGACGATTGGTGGTGAAGCTCGAGGTGATGGTGAACTTAGAAGACGAAGAGAAAGAAGAAGAAAGAGATTAGAGGTATTGGCGACTGCTTTGGAAGCTGATTCTGAGGAAGGAACTGGCGGAGTTTTTCAAGTTTATGGACAGCTTAAAACGGCTGAGGAAGCTTTAAAGAGAATGGCAAAGAGGGCAAGACAACTCGAAGCTGATGCTGCTGATCTTCAGGTTGATAATTTGATATTCAATTTTTTATTTGTTGTAAATTGAATTCTAGACCATGTGTCATTTTTGAAAATGAGAATCGAATTAGGGCCTGAAATATTCCGTAGTCCGACCGAGCGAGGTTCACTTCCAGGCTAAGTTACCGACAGTCGGTATTACCCTCAGCCGTTAAGGCAGATCGTTGGTATATCGACTTGGATCGATCCTTGTCTGGAATCGACTGGTGATAATACTGATTGTCGGTAACTTATGATGGAATAGAACCTTGCTCGGTCGGTAAGTGGAGTTATAGTAGTATAGCTCTACTACTTGCAAATGAACTTTAATGTTTATTTAAACTATTATTCCTTATTCTGTAAATTATCTTAATTTCTATTTATTTGGTTTGGTTGGTTATGCTGTGGAATTATTTCTTTTTTGATGAAATATTCATATTTTTTGTTGAAAATTCGTATTTTCGCGTAGAAAATTATTCATCTTGGTCGGAAATAAAACTTTTGGGTTGAAAATTCTACTATTTTGTTTAAGAAATCGTCTTTTTTTGTATGGAATTAACTGTTTTGCGTTTAAAATTAATTTTTTTTATAAATATTAGCTATTACATTCATTGTTCAGAGTTCATCTTTTTTGTTTGAAAATTTTACTATTTATTTGAAAGTTGAGCTACATTGTTAAAAATTTGTTTTTGGTTGAAGACTCACCTTTGTGGTTGATAATTTAACTATTTTTTTGAAAATTCATTTTTTTTCTTTGGTTGGAAATAAATTTTTGTAGTTATAAATGTATCTGTTTTTATTTTTGGTTCAAAATTGTTATTTTAAATTGAAAATTGATCTTTTTGAATTGAAATTTGAACTAATCTTTTTTGGTAGAAAATTAATCTGCTCTGGTTGAAGATTCACTATTTTGTTGAAGATTCATCTTTTTATATGAAAATTCATATATTTTATTGAAATTTTTTTTGTTTTGTAATATTAATTTTTTACTAGAAGTTTCACTATTCCATTTTTTATTGGAAGTTCGTCTTTTTTTAGTCAACTTCAACTGTTTTTTTATTTAAAATTAACATCTTTTTTTTCGTTGAAATATGAATAATTACATTTTTCGATAATCATCTTTTTTGTTGAAAATTCTACTACCTGGCGTGGAACTACTTTGTGAATTTCTTTTTGTTTGAAGATTCATTATTTTAGTTGAAAATTTATTTCTTTTGTTGAAAAGTAATTTTTTACCCGATAATTTAACTATTCTATTTTTGGTTAATAATTCGTCTTTTTTGTTGAAGATTAATTTTTTAAGCAAAAAATTTAATTATTCCATTTTTGGTTCAAAATTAAATCATGTATTTGGTTTCTAAATTAAATTTATTCGGTTGATAATTCGTATTTTTTGATACAAAAAAAAACTTTTTGTTCAAAAATTAATTTTGTGGATCGAAAATTTATCTTTCTTAGTTGAAAATTCAACAATTTCATTGAAGTTTTTTTTCCTTCATTTATCTTTTTTGGTTGAAAATTCAAGTCCTAAAATTTTGAAAAATCTTTAAAAATTAAAAAAAATTGCCTTAAATCTTCCAGATATTTTCGAAATATGGAGAAATATTTTGAAACTATAATAATATTTTGAAATATTTTGAAACTTTTATACATTTTCTTTTAAAATTAATTTTTCAAAATAAAAAGTAATTAGAAATTTTCCCGGGAATCTCAAGAAATTTTTTTATTTTCTTGAAACCTCTTAATCTTCTTAAAAAGCTTCGAAATTTCTTCCGAAATCTTCAAAAATTTACATTTTGTTCAAAATGTTTGGAAATCTTTTGACTCTTAAAATCATTTTTTAACCATTTTTTTTTGAAATTTTAAAATATCTCTAAATATTATCTTAAAATTAATTTTTCAAAATAAAAAATCAGTTTATATATTTTGCTTGAAAATCTTTCCCATTCTGTTTCGAATTTTCAGAAAATAATTAAAAATCTTTGTCAATTTTCTCCCAACATTTATTTTCAAAATAAAAAGTCAGTTTAAATTTTCCCAGGAATTTAAAAAAAGTTTTATTATTTTCTGGAAACCTTTCAAATTTCTTAAAAAGCTTTGACATTTTTTTCGAAATCTTAAAAATTTACATTTTATTTAAATTTTTTGAAATATTTTCAAATTTTGAATTATTTCTTCAACTATTTCCAAGACTTCCAACCTTCTAAATATTTTTCAAAATTATAATATAATAATTATTTTCTTAAAATTCTGGAAGATCCCAAAAATTGTCTCAAAATCTTCCAGAATCTGTTTTGACAATTTTGAAAATCTTTTGAAATTAGAAATTTTTTTTAACGTTATCTTGAAATTAATTTTTCAACATTAAAAATCAGTTGAAATTAGCCCATGAATTATGAGAAATATTTTTTATTATCGTGAAATTTTTTTTTCAAATTTTGTATAAAATTTGAAAATTTTGCTAATGATTTTTCAGTCATGAAAGAAAAAACATTCACCCAAATTATTATTTTAGGGGATAAATAATTTAGAATACAAAATAAAAATTTCAAATAAACATTTGCTTTTTAAGATTATTTGTTCACTTATTTTTAAAGTTAAATAAATATGTATAAATCTCTTAAACTTATTGAGAAAATTCCAAATTTTTCATGGAGATTTCAGATATGTCAAAAAAGGCACAATATTTTATTTTTCAGGATTTGAAGAATTTTAGGGAAAATTAGAGTCAGTTTAAAATATATAAAATTTTTGAAGATAAATATCTCTTGAACTGACTCGAAGTATTCCTCAAAGTTTGCCAAATCTGTAAAAATGAAACAAATGCCCCGAAATCTTTCAAATATTTTCAAAATTTGTAGAAATATCTTTTAAAATTCTTCAAATTTTTCCAAAATTTTTTTTTAAATTCTGAAAAATCAAAAAACTTGCCTTCAAATGTTTCAGATTCTGTTTTGATAATAATTTTTAGAAAACTTTTGAAATTTGTTAAATTCGGTTCAAATATTCTCTTAAAATTAATTTTTCAAAATAAAAAATCTGTTTAAATTATCTCATGAATTTTAAGAAATATTTTTTATTATCGTGGAACCTTTCAAATTTTTTCTGTTTCAAATTTTTAATAAAACTTTTTAATCTTGCTGATTGAACTTTTTTTTTAAATCGTCCATATTCTTTTTCGAAATTTTAGGCAATAGATGAAAAAGTTTTTAAATATTCGTCAATTTTCCCTTAAAATTAATTTTTCAAAATAAAAATTCAGTTCAAATTGTCCCAGGAATTTCAGGACATTTTTTTCTTCAAAAATCTTTAAGAAGCTTCAAAATTTTTATTTCCAAATATTCAAACATGTAAGTTTTTTTAAAACTTACATTTTTGAAATATTTTCAAGTTTTAAATTAATTTTGAAAATAATTTGAAATCTTTTCTGAATCTTTTCATATATTTTTGTAATCATTTCTAAAACATTTGAACCTTCTAAATATCTTTGAAAATTATTTGTTTTCTTAAAATTCTGAAAAGTTGAAAAAAATCCCTTCAAATCCTCCAGATTCTGTTTTAACAATCTTGGAAATCTTCTGAAATCATTTAAAGTCTTTTAAAATATTCTCTTAAAATTAATTTTTTAAAGTAAAAAATAGATTCAAATTATCCCGTGAATTTTCAAAAATATCTTCCATTATCGTGAAACCTTTCTAAATGCTTCAGAAGATCCAACATTTTTATTTACAAATATTCAACAATGTACATTTCTTTAACTTTTTAAAAATCTTTTTAAGTTTTATGTTAATTTCGTCTCTTTCGAAAACTTCTAAATGATTGTTAAACTTGATCAAAATTTTTATAAAACTTTGTAATCTTGCTAATTTTATTGAAAAAATTGGCTTTGAAATCGTCCACATTTTTTTCGAAATTGTAGGAAATAAATAAAAATGTTTTCAATTATTCTTCCATTTTCCCTTAAAATTAATTTTTCAGAATAAACAATCAGTATTTAAAAATGTGAGTTTTTTAAAAAACTTCTTTGAAATGTTTTCAAGTTTTAAATTAATTTTGAATATTTTCGAAACTTCTGAATGTCTCAGAAGCTTGATCGAATTTTTCATGTATTTTTGTAATCTTGCTAATTGAAATATTCAGATTTTAAATCTTTCCCATTCTTTTTCGAAATTGTAGAAAATAATTTGATATCTGTTTAAATCTTTGTCAGTTTTCCCTTAATATTTATTTTAAAAATAAAAAAACAGTTCACATTTCTCAGAAATCTTAAGACATTTTTTTTATTATCTTGAAACCTTTTAAAATTCTTGAAAAACTTCTTCCCTTTCTGAAAACTTCAAAAATCTACCAACTAAAATTTTGTATATCAAACTGCTGGACGCCTTTCTTAGATTGGTTATTATTATTGAATATCATATGTTATTTAGATAACCTTACACTTCTTATAAATCTTAAGTGTTGAGACTTTTTTAAAGCGCAAAAAAAAAAAAGAAAACTTCATCCAATCAAGGACATGGGTTTTCCGACAACAATAGTTTTAAATTGGTTCGAGTAGTTTCGAGATGGATCGAGAAATAATCGAAAATGGCGCCATGCGCTTTTTAAAAAAAGGAAAGGATGAATTGGATAATTGTTAAGAGATTTGTTTTCAAATTTAGGCATCCTGGGACGCAGAACGGCGAGAACTGCTTCGAAGGGAATTGCTTGCAACGCAATTATGCGATGCGATGATTCCTCACCTCCGACCTGGCTGTCCTTTCCGCGACCTGGCAGCTATCAGAGTCGCAGCAACGTGGTGTGACGAATTGAACCGATGGCGACTACCAGATGTTTCTTCGGTGTCTCTTCGCATTTCCCTTCCACCACCTGCTCAACCTCGAGACCTTGTGGTCAATGGTTTCGAACCTCTCTCCAAATCGGATCACAACAACAACAGCAACAATAGCAACAACAACCATAGTAAAATTGCCGGGAATGACGAAGATAGGAGTAGTGGGGACGAAGGCGGGGAAAGCGATCCGAAAGTTTCCAGATGGAAAGATATCGCTGACGCGTACTTTCGCAGGAGTAGAATAGAGGAATTGCTAGCACATGCACGCGAAGCCAAAACTTTTGGTAAGCCTCTATTATCCGATTTTATTTTCAGATATTGTTTTATTATTTTTCAGTGCTCCGCGTTTGATCGATTCATCGTTTAAACAATTCAAATGATGTCTAGGTTTGAACGATTGGACTGATTTCCACTGACACTTCTTCCCCATTTCCTCTAATTTCCCCTCTCTGCTTCGAATACCCCTCCACTCGTTTCCCCTCACTTTTCCTGCCCTTCCCTTTATTTCATCTCACTACCCTACTTCTCAGCCCCTCATTTCCACTCACATTTTCTACTTTTCCTCCCCTCATTTCTCCTTATTTCCGCTACTTCCCTACTCTGCAAGTCGCCTCACTTCCCTCCCCTCATATTCCCTCACGTCCCCTACTTCCAATTGCCTCATTTCTTCTCTCTTATCCCCCTTCACTTTCCTTACTTCCCCTTCCTTCATTTCTCCTACTGCTCCTACTTCCACCCTCACTTCCCCAGCCCTGATTGATCCTCACGTCCCCTAATTCTTCCTCCTTCACTTCCATTACTTTTTCCTCCCTTCATTCCTCCTACTTTCCCCCTACTTCTCTTGAATTCACCTACTTTCCCCTCTTGATTTCCCCTCACGAACTCTACTTCCCCACCACTCATTTTTTCCCACATCTCATTCCCTTCTCCTCATTTTTCCTCACTTCCCCTTCCCCAACCCTGATTTCCACTAAATTCTTTTACTTCTTCCCTTTCTTCTTCTTCTTTCTTTCTTTCTTTCTTCTTCTTCCTTCCTCCCCTCATTCCTCCTCATTTCCCCTACTTCCCCACCTAACTTTCCCTACTTCCAAAAATCGAATAGTTACATTTTCAGTTCAAAACTTAATTTTTAACTAAAAAAAATTAATTTTTGACAAAAGAGTAAAATTAAAGTTTGATCCTCAAAGAAAACAGATTAATATTCAACTAAGCAGATGAATTTTCTGTCAGAAATGCGAACTTTAAACAAAATACATAAATTTTCACCCCAAAGTGGAATAGTTCAATTTGTAATTTAAAAAATTATTTAAAACAAATTTTTTAATAAAGGAGTTGAATATTCAACCAAAAAGATCAATCTTAAACTTAAAAGATGATTTTTCAAACAAAAGATTAATTTTCTACCAAAAAGACACATTTTTTACAAAATACATGAATTTTCAACTAAATAGTTGAATTTACAAATAAAAAAAAATGGTTTTCCAACCAAAAATCAAATAGTTGTAATTCTGAGATAAAAATTAATGTTAACTAAATAAAAGAATACATTTTCAACCAAAAATGAGATAGGTAAACTTTCAACCAAAAAGAATAATTTTCAATGCAAAAAAAAGGAATTTTTAACAAAGTATTTAAATTTTCAACTAAAGAATAAATTTTCAACTAAAATGATATATCTTTAACCAAAATATTCTTTTCTGCCAAGGTAGTTAAACATTCAACCAAGTGATTAAATTTGCAATTAAAAAAAAAAGAAATGTACCAAAAATCGAATAATTAAATTTTCAACCAAAAAGAATTGTCAATACAGAAAAAAAGAGATTTTTAACAAAATACTTAAATTTTCAACTAAAGAGATGAATTTTCAAATCAAAAAGAGAAATTTTGTACCTAAAATCGAGTAATTAAGTTTTCAGCCAAAAAGAAGTCATTTTCAAAAAAATAATACAATTTTCAACTAAAATGATTCATCTTCAACCAAAAAAATTCTTTTTCAAAAAGTTAGTTAAACATTCAACCAAATAATCAAATTTGCAAATAAAAAAGAGAAATTTTGTACCAAAAATCAAATAATTAAATATTCAACCAAAAAGAATTTTCAATAAAAAAAGCAGGAATTTTTAACAAAATATTAAAATTTGCATCTAAAGAGATGAATTTTCAAATAAGAAAGAGAAATTTTGTACCAAAAATCGATTAATAAAGTTTTCAACAAAAAAAAAAGAAGTAATTTTCAACAAAATATTTAAATTTTCAACTAAAATGATTCATCTTCAACCAAAAAATTCTTTTTTAACAAGGTAGTTCAACATTCAACCAAGTAATTAAATTTTCAACTAAAAAAGAGAAATTTTATACCAAAACTCGAATAGTTAAATTTTTAACCAAAAAGAATAATTTTCTATAGAAAAGGAAGAATTTTTAACAAAATATTTCAATTTTCAACTAAAGATATGGATTTTCAAATAAAAAAACAGAAATTTTGTACCAAAAATTGGATAATGAAAATTTCAACTAGAAAGATTTATCAATAAAAAAAAGTAATTTTCAACAAAATATTTAAATTTTCAACTAAAATAATTCATCTTCAACCAAAAAAATTCTTTTTAAAAAAGTTAGTTAAACATTCAACCAAATAATCAAATTTGCAAATAAAAAAGATGAATTTTATACCGAATCTTGAATAGTTGAATTTTCATCCAAAAAGAATATTTTTCAATAAAAAAAGGAGGAATTTTTAATGCAATATTTAAATTTCCAACTAAAGAGATGAATTTTCAAATTAAAAAGAGAAATTTTCTACCAAAAATCGAATAATTAAATTTTCTACCAAAAAGAATTTCCAATTAAAAAAAAAAAAAGGAATTTTCAACAAATTATTCAAAATTTCAACTAAAAATATGAATTTTCAACTAAAAGGATTAATCTTTAACCGAAATTTTTTTAACAGGGTAGTTAAACATTCAACCAAGTAATTAAATTTTCAACTAAAAAAGAGAATTTTGTACCAACAATCGAATAGTTAAATTTTCAACCAAAAAAATAATTTTCCATAAAAAGTGTAATAGTTGATATTTCTATAAGAAAATATATATTTAAAAGTACTTCATACACGAATTTTTTTTTAATAAGGTAGTTAAACATTCAACCAAGTAATTGAATTTTCAACTAAAAAAGAGAAATTTTGTACCAAAACTCGAATAGTTAAATTTTCAATAAAAAAGAATAATTTTTAATAAAACAAGAGGAATTATTAAAAAAATATTCAAATTTTCAAGCAAAGAGATCAATTTTAAATAAAAAAGAGAACTTTTGTACCAAAAATCGAATAGTTAAATTTTCAATCAAAAATAATAATTTTCAATAAAAAAATGAATATTTAAGAAATTATTCAAATTTTCAACTAGAGAGAGAAAAATTTATTTCAATTAATCAATCAATTTTGATCAATTTTGTAACAAAACTCGAATAGTTAAATTTTCAACGAAAAAGAATAATTTTTAATAAAGCAAAAGGAATTATTAACAATATATTTAAATTTTCAACCAAAGAGATGAATTTTAACTAAAAAAGAGAAATTTTGTACCAAAAATCGAATAGTTAAATTTTCAACCGAAAATAATAATTTTCAATAATAAAATGAATGTTTAAGAAAATATTTAAATTTTCAAGTAGAGAGATGAATTTTTAACTAAAATTATTCATTTTCAAACTAAAAAATTCTTTTTTAACAAGGTAATTTATCATTTAATCAAGTAATTAAATTTTCAACTAAAAAAGAGAAATTTTCTACCAAAAATCGAATAGTTAAATTTTCAACGAAAAAGAATAATTTTTAATAAAACAATAGGAATTATTAACAAAATATTTAAATTTTCAACCAAAGAGATAAATTTTAACTAAAAAAGAGAAATTCTGTACCAAAAATCGAATAGTTAAATTTTCAAACGAAAAGAATAATTTTCAATAAAAATAGGAATTTTGCACAAATTATTCAAATCTTCAACTAAAAAGATGAATTTTTAAGTAAAATAATTCATCTTTAACCGAATTTTTTTCTACAAGGTATTTAAATATTCAACCAAGTAATTAAATTTTCAACTAAAAAAGAGAAGTTTTGTGCCAAAAATCGAATAGTTAAATTTTCAACCAAAAAATTAATTTTCAATAAAAAATGTAATAGTTGATATTTCTACAAAAAAATATCAATTTGAAATTACTTGAAACACACACCTCTTTGGTTGAAAATTTAAATACTATGTTAATTTATTTTTTTTAGAATTTATTTTCTTCACTGAAAGGGTCTTCATTCTTGATTGAAAATTCATATTTTAAATTGAAAATTGATATTTTCTGATTGAAAATTCGCTTTTTTTGGTTGAATTCAACTGTTTTTTATTAATTTTTTGTTGTTGTAATATGAACTATTTTATGTTTCGTTGGGATTAAAAAAAATATATTTTTTTTTAAAGTTTACCTTGTAAACAATTTTTTTTTATTTATCAATGTAGTACGAAATTCATGTATTTTGCTGACAATTTTCCTATTTATGTAGAAAATAAATCTTGTTTTTTGAAAATTCATCATTTTGGTGGAGGATTCAACTATTTTGTGAACAAAAAGTTTTTTTCGTTCAATCAGTTGATGATTTTTTTAAATTAATTTTTTTAATGCCAACTGTTCTCTGAAATATTTGAATTTCAGCTTGAAAATTTGATTTTATTCAAAATTTGTCTATTTGGGTAGAAAATCAATCTTCTTTATGGCGGAGGATTCAACAATTTTGTGAAAAATTCGTCTTTTTTTTAATTAGTTGATAATTTTTGTTTGTTATAAATTAATTTTTTCCATCTGCGAATTTAACTCTTACATTCTTGGTTGACAGCTTATCTGTTTTACTTGAAAATTCAACTATTTGTTTGAAAATTCATGTATTTTGTTGAAAATTCGTCTTCTGGTAGAAAATGAATCTTCCTGGTTGAAAAATCCCCATAGGCTAAAAAATTAATCCATTTGGTACAAAATTCAACTATTTTTTATAAATTTAATCATTTTTAGGTTTCATTCACAAAATACGTGATATTCCAGAAATCACTGATTTTTTTTAAATCTTCGCAGGAAAATATTGTTAGTTCGTCACTTGTTTATATAATCGCAATTAACTCTGATGATGTACAAACGAGAGTCATAAAATCACTTGTCTCCTTCCATGTCAGACGATGTCAAGGCACAGAATTTTTTATTTCTGTCATGAAATTATTTAAAACAGCTTGTTTTTTTTTTAATTTGATATTGATTGGAATAATAAAAAACAGACTATAATTTGCAGTTGCCTTTTTATTTTATTATTTAAATAAATATAAGTTTGTTTCATATGAATAAATATTTCGCGGATTGTTTAAATTATCGATCAGGCAGTTTGTACCGCTATGAAATTTTCCTCTAAATTCTTGCACGATTCTCCTCAATGTGATATAAAAATCCGATGCAAAACCTGTCTCTTGATGGCCGCAGGGCTCGAGTGAAATAACACGTAACTCGTAACACTCTCCACGCAAAATGCATCTACGATATTTTCATTTAAACAAATTTAAAGTCCGATACAAAATCCAAATTCGGAAAAATATTTATTTTTAATTAGATAAACCGTTTCTTTAACATGTAATTGGAATTTTCCAATTCGGGAATTTTATTATTCGGGAATTTTCCAATTCGGGAATTTTATTATTCGT
>CAKNXH010060624.1:0-21287 GCA_932178445.1 Andricus quercusramuli
CTAACCCACCCCCGAGACCCCTATGTACCTCCCCCTTTATCTGTAGGTTTATCATGTACAATAAGTATTTCTTCAATGCTCCAATGATACGCGGACTATAATGGATGGTGGATAGTGGTGGGAGCAGTACAATAATGGCCCCATTATTGTACAATACAATAATGAGGCCATTATTGTACTGCTCCCACCACTGACCCATAAAGGGCTACTTAAGTTCCTGAAAACAGGCACGTAATACGCCCAAATCATGCCTGCGGCGTATAAACAATTTTTTCATAGTTCCGACGTACTGGAAATTATTGCCAGATAATTCTAACATTGATCAAGAACCTTTTTTGATAAATTTGAAAAACTTAAAAAATGGAAATTCTGAAAGATAAGAAAAAAACCTTAACTTTTTCGTTTAATACATATATGAAAACGAAGAGAAATAAAACCTACAAACTTTCCATGAATAAAGATTTATTAAGGAGCCAACCAATAACAGTGATATTTGATTTTCGACGTTGAAGTATCTAGGTTTTTCTTCAGAACAGCAACACTTCACTTTACAAGGCATTAACGTACACTTAATGTTCACTCAATACATTTTTGACTTAAAAACAGGATACCTCCACGCACCTGACCAATAATCAATAATAGAATTAGGCACCTACCTCCCCTAATTGCCCCCAGCTCTGACGAATTGTAGCGAAATGACATCGACTGATGGGCTTTAGTCATTGTCGACAATGACCGGTGATTGTTGGAAATTTCTGAACTTCAGTTTCTGGGATAGACATTGACTAGTTTATGTCGACAATGACCAACGCCAGCAATCAATGTCGACATTGACTAGGAATTGTCGTCAATGACGGATTTCCGATATTGACTGTAACATATATATATATATATATATATATATACACGGAGAAAAATATATATTAAGGAAGACTATCTAGATATTACTTGCTAATATCATAGCAATTTAACTTAAGGACAGAAATGTAGATATTGAAGGAGAGCATCCATAGATATTAAAAAGAAGATTTCACCTGACAATATCCAAGATATTAAAGGGCAGAATCTAAGATATTCAAAAAATATTTTTTAATTATGCAAAAATTACATGTAAAGCATACCAATTTCTATAAAATCAAAAAGGATTTTGCATCGCAGTCTTCTGTTTTTGATATCCAAATTCTCGGGAATTTAAAATAATAAATACGCTGTCCAAGGCTAACATAAGTGATGCCTGTAGCGCCTATTCCTCATTTTCTTGAGAAAATTATGATCTCATATCCAAAAACACTTAATCCATTCTCCAACAAACATTTCAACGCAATATATATCCGAAAAACCACAACACGCAACGAATGCTCAAGATACGGACAACGCAGGGTTAAAATATTTTGTCGCCAAGCCACACGTCAACGACATTGCTCCGATAAAATGTCGCTTTTTCAATATCTTAAATATTAGTGGTTAGTATCACACATTTCATTCTTTCAATATAAACAGAAATTGCCTTTTAACATTTTGTATATTGAATAGAAGATATTAGATATTATACCGCAATATCTGTGTATTATGGTTAAATCAATGTTTTTAATATTTTCTTTTTAATATCTATTTCTCTGCGTGTAATTTCTTAGTGTTTTAAAAATTTACTCAGCTGCATGAAAATAATTGTTCCAAAAAAAAAGCCATGAGACATTTGTGAAGCATTTCAAAGCTTTTTTTGTATTACTCTCTCTAAATATGAATTAGTGAAAATTTCACTAGTTGAATTAGTAAATGTATGGTTGACTAACCAAATAGTAATATTTTGATGTTTTACATTTGAAATAGTAAATATTTTACTAATAAATTAGTAAAAGTTTTACTAATCTCAATTAGTAAACATGGTTCACTATTATTTAGTAGCTTCGCTTTACTAATTCATTACTGACTTAGCGCGATCACTAACGAATTAGTGAACTGCAACGATTTTGACCAATCTGAAGTCATATCCTCATATGTCATTGCGTAATTGTAAAATTTACATTGACATTGTAAAATATAACAATTTATCTAATTATTTAAGAAGGGTTGAAATACAGGTTGGAAAGACTATATAGCCCAGCGGCCACCCTGAAATTATCATATTATTGTTCTATTTAACTATGGCCAGTAGACAAAAAGGAACTCAAGATCAATTTATTCATTTATTATCGCCAACGGCCATACCACACTGAAAAAACCAGTTCCCGTTAGATCACTGAAGTTAAGCAGTGTTGGGCGCGGTTAGTACTTGGATGGGTGACCATTCGGGAATACTACTGCGTGTTGTTTTATAATCTCCTTTCAATTTATATTTATTTTGAAAAAATTAATTTTTTCACTGAACAATTAGTGCATTTTACTGTATAATTAGTGACTTTTCACTCTTCAATTAGTACACACTGCAATGACAGGGATTACTAATTGCTTAGTGGAATTTCACTAATTTCACAAGTGGACGATTTCCACTAATCAAATTAGTAGTTTTCTACTAATCACGAGTGGCCGACTTCTCTCTAATTGAATTAGTGAAATTTCACTAGCAATTAGTGAAATTTCACTAATTCAGATTTAGAGAGCTGCTAAATTCTGCTTCGCTTGGTAAAAAATCTGTTCCAAGGTTTATATAAATTTGATTATAACTGAGAAAATTATGTTTTTTTTGTAATAATAAATTATATACAATTCTTTTAATGCCATTTGCAAATGTTGCTAGAAGTTTACGATAAATACTACTTCAAACTTCAAAATATACTTATTTCATTTTACTGTTGATACTTTATAAAACACAATTTTGTGAAGGAACTAAGAGAAAAATAATTATTCTGATAATTATTTATGTATTTTTATCTGTTATTTCTTTGTTTCTTTTAAAATAAGTCAAAAAGGTTATTTTACCTGATACATGATATTAATTGTTATGCAGAATACCTCAGATATAAATATAAAGTTTCAAAGGTCAAGGGAGATAAACTTTAAAAAAAAAAAGAAGGACTTCGATTGCAGCCTGTCATCGAATTTGTGGGGCAAACTAAAAACTTGAAATCGTTCTATATGGTTGTAGACAGAAAAGGATACCGCATTACATCACCTGTGAAAGCTGTAAATGTAGCTTTTAAATTATTCTACGCCGTGAATATTCGGTATCCAATTTTTGCGTATAGAGTATGGTTAATCTTCCAAAAATTGGTGTACAAGATCAACGAGACAGAAACGTGCGGCGTTAAACTGGACTCCTTAATTAGCGACATTGAGGCAGGTATGTCACAAAGCTGCAGCGGAAGAAAGTAACAGCAAATTGTATCGTCTCATCGCTGTAATTGATCAAATTACCTTATATTATTGTTATTATGATACGTCTGGCAAACTAAGAATTTGTTAGAGTTTACTGTATGTAAAACTGCAAAATAATTTTAATTCCTAATGATTATTACCATTTAGGTGTAAGATACATTTAATATAAACGTTATTCAAAATTAAAAACTAGAAATAAAAGTGAAAAATGAATGTTCTCTTTAATTATGTTAAATTCTGGAGAAATTCTCGCATTCTCGGTGGCATACGGTAACTTCCTATTTACCTTCTCCAAATTTATGTTACTGAGAATTCTCTAACTCTACTCACACACTTGATATCTCTGAAGTAAAAGTTTCACGATTTTAAGACCATTAGATAGGTCTCCTGATATTCTGCGTGTTAATCATTATTAATGAGAAGCTGTTAGTTATGCAGAGATGAGGTGGCAGATTGCTCAATGAGCTCAATGATGCTCATGCCTTGTATACTGCAACGCACTCAGTGGACCTTAGCAGTGACGTAGCCAGAACTTGATAAATGGTGGGAGGGGTTCGAAAGGCTGAAAAGAAAGTACGTTACTATTTACAGGGAAAACTTAGGATAATTGAAGACGTAATAAATGTCATATTTTTCATCCTTTCGAGAAAAATTGTTTTCAAATCATGAACATTTTACATTATCACGTACATCCATTAAACTTTCCTAACAAATTTTCAATTAACCATTAATTAATATCACATTAAAGCCCTCCAGTTCTATATATAAAAGCATCCTTTGATTTCTGACCGAATAAATAATAATATAGAGTTTGAAACGAAAAAGATATTATATTATTCTTATTACAAAATTTATTGCTGAAATTTCAATTTAATATTGCATGTAGCATAATAATACAAATGTAGTACCGTAAACTGGGCCTAAGCGGTGTGTGTGGGGGAAATCGGCCGTTCACCCGCAACCTTATTTTATATATTTAATTATCTCTTTCTCTGAACAACAAATTTTGAGATGAGTGATTGTTTTCTTGCTCACCTGTTTAACTTTATTTTAAATCTTGTTCGGTGCTGATTCGTTAGTTATAACGAATAAAAAGTAAATTCCTACAAGATTCTTAGTTTTGAAAATTTGTTGAGATGGTGTAAAAAAAACTAGTGAAAAACTTGACTTGCAGTCTGTGGAAAATTGTGGAATGGATTTTTAATGGATTTGAAATTTCTTTTTTTTCGTCCTGCAGAATGATTTTTGTAAGGAAAATTGAAACAACTTTGAAAGAAACATTATGGAGTAAAGTTGCTCACACTTCAAGGGATCATAAACTATTGAATTTAAATAAAGGAATTAAAACTATTCTAAAAATGGAAAAATTTCTATACTTAAGCCCTTTGAAATTTTATTTATTTTAAGTAAAATTAAACCTTTTGAAAATTAAAAAATTTTAATTAATAATTATAATTTTCAAAATTCAATAATTTCAATTTTTATCGCGAAATTGAAACTTATGAAAAGGAAAAATTGAAAATGTAGTGTTCAACATCAAATAAATGAAGTTCATCAGTGAATAAAGGCTGCGACCAGTCGTCCCGAAAATTCGGGAAAATTCGTTGAATAAATCATCGATAATGTTTTTGTCAGATTATCTTCGCCGCCAGAATTTATGCTATTACTGAAATTCACAAAAAATTATAATAAAAACCTGTTTCCGATCTCAAGGTATAATGCTAATCAGGGACTTTAACATCATTTTCATTAAGCGACAACTAAACCCAAGACTTATAAGATCAGAACTCGAGCTATTTTTCTTCAGTTACTATAACAGAAGTTTAGTGAAATGAGTATTATCTGAAATTTTTAGCAACATAAACGTGAAATGTTGAAATAGTTACTTAACTAATGTGCCTGATTTAAATAATTAGTGTGTCACAATTGAATAAATAAAATTACGATTTCATTTTAAAACTAGTTTTTTCAAATCTTCAAAATGATAAGTTCTATCCCAAAAATTTTCACATTTTGTGCATTGGTATGTTTTGCTCTCTGCATGAAAAATGTCAACGCACATTATAGAGAACTTTTGGAACAACTAAGCCTGAAGAAAATGTATCATGTGATGGGACCAGAAGAGCTCTTATTAACATTTTCGAACGAAACAAACAGTTACTTAATTCCTAATGAGGCGTGTAAAACAGATATTTTAACTTACAAAAGTGGACTTGACAAGAAAGAAATGTGGGCTTTAAAAAGTTAATATTTACATTATTATTTTTAGATGTGATTTATCTGTTACACAAATGTTACATGTTCTACAAATTCCAGAGTTCACTTACAGCCTATTATGTGGAAATTTATTACATCACTGTTACATATATGTTATCTAATGATTACGAAACTTTTACGCAACGCTTCTGTAACATTTACGTAATAAAATTATATAACTTGTGCAGTGAGCATTATTTAATCACATAAATATTGCTTAAGTTATAAATATGTAACATTTTTCTAACTTTTATATAACATTTTTATGATAATAGCTTTTAGCACCATTTAAACTACATATTATTTTCTCAGTGCTGGATGCCTCATCAAAAATACCACCAGGACTTTTGATAGGAAATGTTATAGAAATGGGCATGTATGATGAGTGCATGGAAGTTTATGTAAATAAAAGTGGCAGCGTAATTCGTGGCAACCATTGCACGTACGTTCTTCACTTGTCGTACAAAAACAAAACTCTTCCCGTAAATCCTTTATTGTCGATTTGCTTGCCGGTATCCTGCCAAGAGGAAGATTTGAGCAATATTGTACACAAAAGAATGGAGGACACAGGAAGCTACCAAACTTATAACGTTACTTCAATTGAGGTTCATTGTTCTGACGTACATGTTCGGGATACGACAGGTGCCATTATAACAGCGTGAGAAAGAAGTTACATTAAATATTACGCAGATGTTACATAACTGTTACATAAGTTCTGCATGTCAATTCTATATCAGTTTCATGAAGGTAATATAAAAAAGTCATCTTAAACCGTTATATAAAAGTCCTAGAAAAGTTACATCACTGTCATATATGTATATTTACAACTTTTTTGTACATTGTATATGGGGTAAAAAGTTATATACCTATCACATAACAGCTTCATAACAGTTTGATATCGGTTATTATCTGTTTGCGGATATATTACATAATGGTCCTACAACAATTACATGGACAATTTTTGTTAGTTTTATAACAATTCTACAAGAATAGCATTACAGTTCCGAAACATTATTATATAACAATCGCGTAACATTCTTACATCAGTTGGATAAATTCTCATAATTTTGATAATACATATAGTAAAATGTTTTCCTCAAAATAAAATTCAAGTCTCCTATTTTGATCAGACTCGTTTGCAATTGCTCAGAAATGTTTAAAATCTGTGTAAATTATTTTTAGGAATCCTCACTTACATGGGTGAGTAAATGTAGCAAATTCTTTATTGGTTATAATCGAATCAGTGAGCATAAATGCTTTTTCAAGGATTAACAAGACTCACATGTTTTATACTTCAAAATTTCCATATCAACGTATTAACTTTTTGAAAACATCATCATTAAATTTGATAAACAAATTAACTTTTTAGCTGTTATTGAATAGTTGGGTTCCGGGTTGTCACGGAATGGACTAAGAATTATTTTTCAGTGACATTTTTGGATATTAATTTATTTTATGGTAAAAATGGTTAATTGTTTAAAATAAATAATTGAACAAGTGCACAATTCAGCCATTTTTCAACAGATAGACTTTGATGTTCCGACTATATTAAATATTAGTATCTTCAAAATATTTTCCTACGTCCCAGGCGATAAAATTATATATAATTTATTCATAGTGATCAATATTATATACAATGTTACACACTAAGTATAATTTTTCCATTTGGTGTGGATAATTTACACGCAGGTGAACATTTTTTCATCCAAATAATGTTATCAACACATTAACGATTTTGCTACTTTTAAACACCAATACATATTTTTTTAACGAAATCTGAAAAAACTACGTCCATATGTTAACGATTGGCTTAATTGTGCATTTCTTCATTAAATTTGTTGATCCATTAACAATTTTTACCGTAAAATAAAGTAATGTCGAAAATCGTTACTGAAAAGTAACTTTTAGTCCATTTTATAAAAAACCAAATGCCTATCTATTCAATAACAGCTGAAACGTGAATTTGCCTATTAAATTTGGAAACATTGTTAAGAAAGTTGATTAATATGTAATAAGTCATAATTAAGTATTACTTTCACATATATTAATTGCGACCAAAATTGTATTGAATAAAGTATCTGAGTCTTCTTAATTCTTAGGAAAATGTTGTTGTTTATTAATCAGTTTATAAGAAATAAATTTTTTTGTATTTGCTCACTAATATAAGTGAAAATTTATAGAGACAATGTACACTATAATTTCAAACATTTTAAAGCAATTACAAACAGTTTGAACAACATAGGAGACTTGAATTTTCGAGAATAGGGGTACACAATATGAACATTTAAGAATGAAAATTATACAATATCATAATTCTGGAGAGTGTAATGAAACGAAGGAAAATTGCTCCAGACATTCTAAAAACTAATTAATCTTATTGATTGAAGGCAAAAATGTGGAGAGAGCAATTATAGCCTCTTACTCCCTGCTGAAATACACAGGGCGCGCCACGTATGTGACGATGCAAGATTCAATTGATTTGTATATACTCAGAACGTTCATATAAAAAAATTATGATACCAAAAATATTATGAAACAGAAATTGAGCCGCCCAATGCAAGAACTAGCTTGACGCTCGAAAACCCGTAAAAGTATTGTCCGATCCTCTCAAAAAATGAAAATTTTCAAAGTCAAAAAATTTGTTATAAACTTTTGTTATAAAAATACATTCGAAATAAAAAAAATAACTTTTTGGAAAAACGATGCACGCTACAATATTATTTTATCTAACAAATTTTTTCGTCTAAATTATATTTACTTTTCTTAGAACCACTTTACGCTAGGATGCATATTTTTGGTTCCAATCGTAAAAAAAAGACATTGAACATAAACAAATTTATTTTATGGAAAAACGACACAAGTTGCAATAAAATACATCATAACAAAAATTGTTGTTTTTTTTATTGGATACGCACTTTTTTCAATTATAAAAACAAGACAAGGAAAATACGTCTGTTTTTAATATCAATGCATATCATGAATTGTAATAATATGTGACGTGCGCCGGCGAAAGGGGGCTTACTCTGAAAAGTAAGATTTTTCAGGACGAGCGGTCGAAGTCGACCGGATAGACGCGACTTTTAGAACAGAGTGAATATTCACGAAATCTTCCCTCTCCACTTACCACTTCATTCTCACGAGGAAAGAGATAGGTCGTAGAAGCGGCTCACGGACGGGCATAGATGTGACGCGGAGAGGTAGTGGTGAGTGGTGGGAGGTGTTTCACGGTATCTCGAGCTCTCGAGCGAAAGCACGATTTCTCGGGTACCTAACAACTCAATTATCAGCAATTAACGTTCGAATAATTTTTTTCGATGGTTTCATTGAAAAGAGCAACTCAAAAACTATCGAAAGGTGTGAAAACCTACATTTCAATTTTGTTTAGAGTAAGCCCCCTTCTTCGGCGCACGTCACATATGGGGCGTTATTTCTCAAGTGTGCCCACTCAAAAAGTCAAAGTTGTCCGATCCAAGTTAAACTTAGGCAAAGTGTTGTGCTATTGGATAGTAGCTTATGGGGAAAAAATTTTGTCATTCGGATGAGTATTGACCGAGGGGGAGGGCGTGAAAGTTTTGGGATTTTCGCGTGTATCGTCTATTTCGGCATTTTTTAACTCTTCTAATAGCGATTAAAAAAATGTTGTCTACTACAGCTTCGATAGGGGTTTTCACGCCCTTTCGATTGGTGCTACGCATTTTCTCAAAAAATGAATATTTTACCTTCAAGAATGAAGGTCAAAAATAATTTCACTTTTTTTGGAAATAAGACAGGTTTTTTTGCTTTATTTTGGTCTTAAAAGAAAGCTTAGGTTTTTTCCTATAAGACTATGTAGATTAGAAAGTGGGATTCAAATTTTTCATTCATGAAAATAAGCGTTGAGTACGCCGGTACGCGCATGACGCTGGCGCTAGAGCCCCGCGGAGCACCGTGGTGCCTTCATGGTATTGTTTTTACGAAAAGTAATAATATATGCTAGTATATTTGAACGCTCTCTGCATTTTACAGGGTTCAGACTGCCATTATTTAATGCGAGCATTACGTTCACTGATGAATTTTGAAAAAATTTTGGAATTTGGAAAATCAAGTTATTGAATAAGAGGTGGTCGAAAAAGTGGTTTCATGGGTTAAGTAAAATTAAAGCTCGGAAATTTTTTTATGCCGATGTCTGGTCTTCTATCTGCCTTTCTTTCCGCCTTTCGTTTCTTTAGTGACAGTTTTTTTCACTTTTCTTTCTAATTTTCGTTTCTTCTCTTTTGGTAAGTAGTCGCATTCCGTGGCTGAGGAAAGTTTCTTCAATTGAAGTCTCCCATCTTCAGTAGGTATAAAATGCATGGTATTGCAAAGTCCCTTTGATTGTGACTGCAATATCGAATCTGCTTTTCAGATTTTTAGCAGTGGCTTCGTGATCTTCCTTGCTACTAAAAATTATTTCAGTTTCCTTGGAGTACTTCTTTGCCCACTGAAATAGAGATGAAGCATCTAGTATGCGATCATGGTAAGGGAGCATGGGATGGCATAGGGGCGAATGTTAAACAAAATGTAGCAAGGTTTATCCTACAATGTTCCCCTGAAGATCGCATTCTAAATCCTTCTTGCCTATTTCAGTAGGCAGAGAAGTACTACAAGGAAACTGAAATCATTTTTAGTAGCAAGGAAGATCACGAAGCCACTGCTAAAGATCTGAAAAGCAGATTCGATGCTGCAGTCACAATCGAAAGGACTTTGCAATACCATGCATTTATACCTACACTGTTAGAAAAATCTTTATTAAATTTAATACAAATGTATATGAAGTCATTCGCATACACGGTAGTTGAAATTTAATATACATTAAAATATGAATAGCTGTACACTTTATATTAAATTTAATATACAGGTCGGTATAGCAGCGTGCTTGAAAACTCAAAGTGCTTTTATTTCTTCAAATCTTATCAAATATTCGCGATGGAAGTAATAATCTAGAATTCGTCGAATGAATTCCTTTTTATGATCAAAGTGCAACGTACATGTGGAACTCCTTGCAAAATTTGCCCTTAATGGTAGAAATTTAATGTCATGTGAGTACAGTTGATTGTAGGTTAGGTCTGTAATTCATTTGCGTAATTGAACTTTTCGACTTGAAATCGAATTTTGTTTTTGGTTAACTGGTAGAAGATATCGTGTTTTATTATTGAAAATCGAAAATTACTGCTAATCTTATTTTGATTTTGTGTAAAATAGAATTATCTGAGCGATTATCATGAATGTATATGAAATTTAATAAACACGCACCTAAATAGGGATTTCATATATTTGAGATATTAATTTTAATATACATTGGTATTTTAAATTTAATACTATTTTTAACAGTATACTGAAGATGAGAGACTTCAATTGAAGCAACTTTCCTCAGCCATGGAATGTGACTACTTCCCAAAACAGAAGACACAAAAATTAGAAAAAAAAAAGTGAAAACAACTGTCACTAAAAAAACGAAAGGCAGAAAGAAAGGCAGATAGAAGACCAGACATCGGCATAAAAAAATTTCCAAGCTTTAATTTTACTTAATCCATAAAACCATTTTTTCGACCACCTCTTATTCAATAACTTGATTTTCGAAAACTCGAAAAATTTTCCAAAATTCTTCAGTGAACGTAATACAGGCATTAAATAATGGCAGTCTCAACCCTGTCAAATGCAGAGAGCGTTCAAATATACTAGCATATATTATTACTTCTTGTGAAAACAATACCATGAAGGCACCACGGTACGCCGCCGGGCTCTAGCGCCAGCGTCATGCGCGTACCGGCGTACTCAACGCTTATTTTCATAGATGAAAAATTTGAATCCCACTTTCTAATCTACATAGTCTTATAGGAAAACACCTAAGCTTTCTTTTAAGACCAAAAAAAGAGCAAAAAACCTGTCTTATTTCCAAAAAAAAGTGAAATTTATTTTTGACCTTCATTTTTGAAGGTCAGATATTTATTTTTTGAGAAAATATGAAGCACCAATCGAAAGGGCGTGAAAACCCCTATCGAATCTGTAGTAGACTCAATTTTTTTCATCGCTATTAGAAGAGTTAAAAATCGCCGAAATAGACGATATACGCGAAAATCCCAAAACTTTCACCCACTCCTCCTCGGTCAATACTTATCCGAATGACAAAATTTTCACCCCATAAACTACAATCCAATAGCACAACACTTTGCCTAAGTTTCACTCAGAACGGACAACTTTGACTTTTTGAGTGGGTACACTTGAGAAATAACGCCCCATATACATTTATTGAAATGATATAACATTTTTTCGGGATCTGAGGATATAATTAAATTCAAAATCAGGAACAAATATTGAAGTAATCATGATAAATACAATTCATACTTTATTTTGCAATATATAAATAAGCAATCACAGGCCGATGTACAGAAATAACTGTAATATACATTTGATATAATAATGTTGAACATTTATGTGAAAAGTTCAGCATTTTTTACAAAATTGAGTACGATGTACGACGTACGTGATGAGAATGTATTCTTTCAAGTCGAAGGAGCTTTAACAAAAGAGAATTCACAATCAACAAATTACAGTTGTCGATGCATTGACCTCTAATTTTAAAAGGTCTGTGCACAAATGTGGGATAAACACAAAGAACGAGCGCGTAGCGCGAGGTAAATACAGTATCGAGCGTGAAGCGTGAGAACCAACAGTCGCGCGCCCTGAGCGCGCTCAAACTTGCGAGCTATTGTGCTATTGTGCGAGCCATTGTTATCTCATATGAAAGAAGTCTGCCCACTGCGCAGGCACATTCTCATCGCGCGCTACACACGCGGCTCGCAAGTGTGAGCGCGCCTGGGGCGCACGACTGTTGGTACTCGCGCTTCGCGTTCGATAATGTATTTACATCGCGCTACGCGCTCGTTCTTTGCATTTTCTTCACATTTGTGCGCAGGCATTTTAAAATTAAAGGTCAAAGCATCCACAACTGTAATTTGGTGGTTGTGAATTTTCTTTTGCACTTGATTTTGTCGAAAATGCAAACTTTTCTAAATTATGTTCAACTCTATTATATCAAATGTATATTATATTCATTTCTGTACGTGGGTCTGGGGCTGCTTATTTAGATATTACAAAATGAAGTACAAATTGTATTTTCAATGATTATTTTAATATTTGCTTTTTATTTTGCATCACATTTTATTCTCGGCTACCCTAGAAAATGTATCATTTCAATAAATTTATATTATTACAATTCGTAATATGCATTGGAATTGAAACGAAAGTATTTTTATTGTCTTGTTTTTATAATTTAAAAAAGTTCGCATTCTACGTATTAAAAAAATTGTTATTAAGCATTTTATTGCAACTTGTGTCGTTTTCACATATATTCAATTTTTTTCATTTTCAATGTTATTTTTTCCAAATTAAACTGAACATACGCATCCTAGCGTAAGGTGTTTTTGGGCAAATCTGTAGATATCATTTAGGCGACAAATTTTGTTAAATAAAATGTTATCGTGTCCTTTTTCCAAAAAGTTAATTTTTTTGTTCTCAATATATTTTTATAATGAGAGCTTATAACAGATATTCTTTTGTGGAACAACTTTCATCTTTTCATTTTTAACGGCTCTTGTGTCGTTTTTCCAAAAATTTAATTTATTTATTTTTAATCTTATTTTTCACGATTGAATAAAAATCTACTTGTCCTATCTACAAATTAATAACAACAAATTTGTAGATCCGTTTTGAATTGACTAATAATTCTTTCTAATAATTTTTGTTCGTACCTGGTGTAATTTCCTAACAAAAAAATTATTTTTTATTTTTAATGTTATTTTTTGCGAATAAAACAAATACTGCGCATTCTATCAAAAAATGACAAATAAAAAATGTATAGCTCTTTTTTGGGTGAACAATTTTTGCTTCATCATTTTTTCTGTAGCTTGCGTCATTTATCCCAAAATGTAATTTTTTTATTTTCAATATTGTTTTTGACGAATAAAACAAAAAATACGTGTCCTATAAAAAATTTTTTGGTTGATTTTTCGAAAAATTCAGGAAGTTTTAATGATAATCTTGTAGGGCCTTCAAAAATCAATGTTTTTCTTCACTAGGCTTTCACCTCGGCTTTCACATATCGTGCGTTGTTTGGCTTCAAATTTTCATTTTTTTTTTATTTTTAAAATGCCACAACTCTGATATTTTTGTATGTGTTGAAAAAAGTCATTAGGATAAATTGTTTTAGTTTTCGAGTACTATGAATAGACATACATAGAATTTTTAAATCTTGAAAAAAATGGTCTCAACATTTTTGAAAATGTTTTTACTTTTTACTTTTCTATCCGATATTGCTGGCTAAAGAGCTAGTCCTTTCTTTTCACGCCCTTAAGAAGTGTGCAAGAGCATCATCCAATCCGAACAGCATTTCAAAAGTTACCCGATATACAGTCAACGACAACGACAGACAGACGCGGACGTAATAACTATTTTTTCTGACTTATGGGGCCTCAAAACATTGACATTTGATGGAATCCGCGAAAGTCATTTTTCACATAAAACCAATATCTTCTCATTGAGATGAGAATTTATAAATAGTAACATAAATATAAATATTCAATTGAATGAAGAAAAATTAGAATTTTCTACTTAAAAAAACTTTTCTGGAAGTAAAAGTGGTAAAGGTTGAAAAAAAAAACAATTTTTTAATATGACAAAAAATAGTGAATTACAAATTAAACTTTTGTGTCCATTAAAATCAACTTAATAGCTCATTCCAATAATACAAAATTTGAATATTAAAAAAAATTGGCAACAACTACAAACAGCAGGTATCGAGCGCAGACTTTCAAGTTACAAACTCGGAGCGCTACCGCATGATCTGACCGAGAGTTGAAAGACTCTCTCATTCCTGTCCATATAAAGTGTGTGTATTATTTATAGTGGTTTTTCTATAGAATGGATGAAAAGCACATTTTTTATTAAGATCAATCGTTCATCTCACGAAAAAAAAAAACAAAGTACAACAATCTTTTATTTTTGGTTGATTTGTTATTCATTGCTTCGATCTCGAGTACAATTCTGTAGTTTTCAAAAATGAGAAACACATAATTTAATTTTTAATCGGCAGTTTTATCAGGAATCGTAGTAATGTCTAACTATTTATTTATACAACATTCCAAACTGGCTGAAGGAAAATATTTTCCAATTCATGGACTTTATATCATTTGTTGAGTAGAATGGAACGATGTTTTCACTCTTTATGTAGCTCACAAATATAAATAATTTGTTCAAACGATTTTGGTTTGAATAATCGAAATATATAATTTTTTCCCGAAATATCATTCCTTGGTCAAGAAATAATTTTTAATGGAATAGAAATTATATTTTTCATTTATTTAAATAAAAATTGCTATGTAATATAAATAAGCAATTAAATAGTAGGATACCTGCTATATTATTTTCACACCTGCTTTTCTTAATTCAGTTTTCGTGTCAAAAAACAGATCTCTGGAAAAACCTTTTTTCTATGATTTTAAAAATCAAAATTATATTACTGATTATGTCCTTCCAAATTAAAAAAAAAACATTCTTATTCATGAAAAAAATTTGAAACTTATAACAGATTTTTTAAAAATGGTTAAACTTTAATAATTATGCCTTCCTTTTTCGCGGAAAATATTTTCTGCAACTCTTCTGTTTCTAATTTTGAAAGAATACGTTTCTATGACTGAAATTATTAAAACAATTTTTTGTAATAAAACATTTTTGAAACAAATAAATATATTTGAAGATTATTCCCTTATTTTTAAAACTGGTAACAGTAGAGTTGTAAGAAATGGTTTTCTTAAACAAATAAGCCGTGATTTAACTATAAATTCAACCATTTTTAAGAAATTAATAAGAAGCGACAGTACGGAAGTATTTCAATTCCGGCATTTTTCAACCGTAGATAATATACTTGAAGATAATATTATTAGAAATTTATGGTAGAGATGAAAAAATTATTACCATAAATGTCTGCTTTGACAGTCCAAGAATCTTTCCTTGCCTAGCTTAAAGCCTTCAATGCTGGAGTGTTAAACGGGTTGCAAGTTCAGCCTGTGCTTTTTGGCCGAACTCGACTCAGTTTAAGAAGTCTTATATTTCTTCAAGCATTATTTGCATAATTTCCCAATGAAGATATTTTAAATTTCCAACATTTTTTCCCGTGTATTATTCACAGCTTTGTCCTAGCCTAGTCTTTGTCAATTCTTTTCAATTTACAATGCATTAAATAGTCATTTTTCAATTTCAATCCTTATGTTTGTTAACATTTAGAGAATGGTTTCATTTCTTGTACATAGAAAACTTTGCTACGTTGCGGTTAACTTATCACCGGTCTACCCTATATGTACGATGTATTAAACAATATTGTACAGATAATGTCATACTTAGTCTATTACTAATAGCATCGATGTTTTTAATGAGATAACCATCTATCATATTTTTTTCTTCCATCTTTAATTTTCAATTCGACTTTTGCAGATCGAAAGTATACAATTACGTAGAGATATTATTTATGAATGTTCTTATAATTGAATTCAATATCTAACTTGTTCGACAGAAAACAAGAGTCATTTTTTTCAAAATTATCTGAATATAAACATGCGAGTCACATATAAACGAAGATTATAAATTGATTTTACTTCACTATAATCTGATCAATCACGGCTCCAGAAGTTGTGAGAAGTGCATCTTCTGTACAACCATCAAAATTACGCAAGTACATGTCTACATAAAAGCAGATGCACATCGTTTCGGTTTTCGTTTAATATTTTGAAATACGTTCAATAAAAAATTCATCAGTGATTGCGATTTTCTCGCATTCTGTATTATAAGTTCAAAGAGATTATGAAGAATTTTTAGAACGAGTGAAAATAGAAGAAATGTACCACCCATTAGCATCAATAGAGTTATTAGCAACATTTGTTGATCAGACGAAATACAAAAATGTTCCTAATGGTGCATGCTCAAGGGATCTTATGTTTTATATGAGCGAAATCGAACGGCAAGAACCTTGGACTGTAAAAAGTAAATATTTATATTCATTCACAGTAAATAATATTAAGATCTACGAACACAATTTCATGGAATATTCTAGAAAATATAAATATTATAGTCATACTAGGTTTAACTAAATCATATGCATTATGTTCGTTTAATTCTCTTTCTGAATATTTATTTCATACTTTCATTAATAACTTAACAGTTATGTAACTTATATATATAATAGATATACATCTTATAGAAAAAGGTTGCATCTGTGGATGGATAGAGGGCAAAAGGTGGTATCTTATGAGAGGTTAGATGGAAAAAGGTGTTAGATCTCAATTCCTGGCACGGTGGCGGGATCATCTTATAATATAGAGATATATATATTGTAATAATATTATATTATTATATTTATTTTACTTTTTATCACACACGTGCTTAATTTTTCTTCGAAAATGTCATCAGGCCTTTTAATAGGCAATATTATCGATATGGAAATGTATGACGAGTGCATGTTAGTGCATGTTCACAAACATTCCATTGAAATTGTTTGAAATCATTGTACTCACAGATTATATTCCTTATATAATAACAAAAGTCTTCCTGTAAGTCTTATTGTTTCAATTTGAATGCCATTATCATGCAAAGAGAAAGATTTGAGCGAAATTTTGCAACAAAGAATTCAAGATATAGAGGTAGCTATCAGAAATATAACATTTCGAGTCATAACGCCCTTTCTTCCACCATACATTCCGAAAAATTGATCGATAGTTATATATTATTGTTTGTAAATTATCTTTATAAAATAACATTTATGTGACAGACGTTTGGTGAGTATTACATAAATATTACATTTAAGTATCACATTATTAAATTTTGAATCTTTAAATTAACAATCGTTCATGTTTTCAGTAATTCATATTCAAATTTGTTTAATGTTAAACTATATAGAAGAACTTATGTAATAGATATGAAACATATATGCAAGTATTACATAACGGTTACATAATTATCTCATGCTGACTATGTAACTTCAAGATAATAGTTTATTAAATTTTTTTAATCTGTTTAGAACAATCGTATCTGCCCTTTTGTTTTTGCTGCTAATTTTCACGATTATCGCTCTACTCAAAGAAAAACAATTTCTTAAAAGTGATGTATCACAAACGGTATGCGAATTGTCATTATACAAGAATATACGGAGCACTCTGAGCTTAAATGACAGCACAAATTCTATATCCGCCTTGCACGGTTTAAGAGCTATTAGTACAACTGTCGTCATTATAGGGCATGGTTTTCTCACAAGAGCTATGAATTTACATGCAAACAATGTGGAAGTATCTCAGGTACGTGTATATGTTAGCATTGTAGAAGAAGTGCTCTCTCCCTCTCCCCCCTCTCTTTCTCTCAAACACCCCCTTCGCGCTATTGTATCCTTCCCTCGAAGCCCTCAGTCCCTCTCCACCACTCAATTTTTTTTCACCCCTATCAACCCTCCAAAATTCTTTCCCTCTCATCGCCCGCTTACCTTCGTCTCTTTAAAATAATCTTCTTTCTGTTCCTCTCAGCCCTTTAATCCTCGCTTAAACCATAACGCATGTATTTTCTACCCATAGCATAACTACGATTATTCTTCCCAAATCTCCATCTTTTACACATTCCTCTCCTCTGCTTATTCATCACCTCATCTACATTATTTCCTTTCCTCAGCTCCTCTACTTTCCTCACTTCCCAGCTCTCTACCCTTCACACTGTATCCAACGCATTTACATTCCTTAACAACCATTCAACTGTCTTCCCACCAGTTAACGCGTTTACTTTCCTCGCTACACTCCCTCAATTCTGTACCATTCATCTCTCTTTTCCTCCTTCATGCCATATCTGTCGTCACATATACTTTTCACCCCTCTCCCCTCCGTCACCAAACTTCCTTCTTCATCCTCTGCTATTAGCCTTATTAGTGCTAATGAATCTAACTTGAACAAAATAAATAATTTTAAAACAAACTTTCAGAAAAATTTGAACAAAATTTAGTAACTTAAAAGTGTTCTGTATGTGGAACATTTCCCATATAAAAGTTTCACTTGCGAATCGCTAATAGTAATAATTCGAATAAAAATTTATGTGAAAGAGGAATGCCTGAGAATTTGTTGAAATAACTAAAATGCCTTGACTAATGATCTGCAAAATCAGTGTTTAATAATCAATATTAATAATCCGAGATACTATAGGGGAGACCTCCCTACAGTGGATAGCAAAAATTGGTAGATTTCAGTAAACACAAAATAGGATATATATTAAAGAGCTGTTCTGACACAAATGAAGCTGATATATTCACCCATGTGATGAGATATCAGTGAAAATCAATTCGTTAGCGAATAAAAAGCTATTTATATTATTTTGAGGTGGTAAAATTTTGTCCAGTGTTGGCTGGTTCGCCCTACAGTGGACATTCGATTCTACACCGCGAATCAGAATAGAAAGATGTTTTTATGCGTACCCCTAAATTATATTTTATACCGACGCTACTATCAGAACAAAGAAAAAAGTCATATAATTTCGATTTTGCATAAAATTAGCAAAAATATAATGTCAGTTATTTCGCTCATATTTCACAACACGCCTTTCAGTGGACAGGTCCGGTGGGGTTAGGATTGCTTAGGGTGACCAGACATCCTTCTTTAGAAGGACATGTCCTTCTTTTTCGATGGTTGTCCTTCCGTCCTTCTTTTTTGTCCGATGTCCTTCTTTTTCAAGATTTTCGTGATATTTCGCGTTTTTTATGGCGTGAACCTAAATTTTGTTCACAATTTCTAATAAAATTGACGTTTGACGTTTGACCAATAAAGATATCACTTGGAGTTATTGCCTCATTGGTCACGACGTTTGCGAAACGTCGAATGATGTTCAATACTTCCACAGAAAAAACATCATAAAGTTTACATCGTTGATTTGAATTATTGATATTATTAAATTTGATCTACAGTTGAAAGATTTTCTGCAACAAAAATTAACCTCAGCGAATAAACTTGTTGAAAAACTGAGATAATTTCGTGTTTTTAAACTGTCTCAGAATAATTTTTTAGAAAAAAAAGCGTCGTCTGCTATGTAGTTGTAGTTGACAGCAGTGCGAAAAACATGAAAGTGTGAATGAAAATGGTCTGGAAATCAGGACACCAGATTTTAGAAAACATTGTACTTATTAAATTTTAATTTTTAATGAAAATACATTTTCTGTGACTGAGAATGAAGCACTTGACATCAGTGGAAGAGTCACCATATTCACTATGATTTTGACCGTAGTTCACAAGTTGTGAGGTAGAAGTTTCCGTCCTGACATTTTATTCAAGCAACCATTTTTGGAATTAAAATTTGAAATGTACTTTTACATTAGGATTGATTTTCAATTATTAATGTTCAAACTTTACTTTATGCTGAAATAAATTAAGGATGTAACTTATTTATCACATTAGAAATCTTGTTAATGTTTCAACCTCAAAATTAATTGGATTTCTATTTTTCGTTTTGTTCAAAAACAAACGATGGTTGTTGTGTCAATTTTTTATTTTCATTGACGAAAAATGCGTTTTAATTCGTCTGCGATAAGTCTAATCATTTTTAAAATAATGATTAAGTAAGCGAAAAGTTGTTTTGAATCTGGAATCCTAATAATCCTAGTTTATAAATCGAATTCACTCATACTCTGCCATTTTGCCATTGCTGCTAAGGTCGTAGCAGATGACAGCTTTTATTCCATCGTAGGATAAAATTTCGCTAAATAGTATGTAAAATTTAACAGCGGATAAGTTTACATGCAACAAATTTAACTTTAGTTTTTTCTGTATTGAAAAGTCTTCGGATTCCAAGACTTGCGATTTCTTTGCCGCAAAAAAAAACATTGAATCGTATCCGGAAGTTTTGAAAATAGCGCAATATTTCTTTGCGATTCCTGGGCATAACGCCAATTGCGAACGTATTTTTTCTCCTATAAATTCTTAGTGGAATGATGAACATGATCAAATGTCACTTGAGACAGTTGAAAATATTATTAATATTCAGTTGAACTCAAAAAACCTACCATGTCTCGAATTTCACTAATATTAAAAAAAAAGCAATTATCAATTTGTTAAAAAAAATTGGAAGTTCTGAGAAGTATGTATAATAATCTACGTATTATATTACTATATTGTTTAAATGGAAATGTTGATCTCGAAATAGTCATTTTTATTATAATTACGTATACAATCTTCATATTCTGTTCGTATGTATGTGACTGAACTCCTCGTAAACGGCTGGACCGATTTTAATGAAATTTTGTGTGTGTGTTCCAGTGGATTCGAAAATGGTTTAGATTCACAATTCAGTCCACTGGAAAATGTAAAAAGTTTAAAATTTTCAAATTTAAGACGTGTGTACAGGACGTCTGTCGGGTCCGCTAGTATCATTTAAATATTTAATGCTCCGTGTATAATTTACTCATATATTAGAGTAATAACCATTTCACTTTTCAAATATCGCGCCAAATTGGGCAAGAGGTGGGGAGAACTTAATGGTGGGAGGTGGTGAGGAGTGGGGGTCCTTCTTTTCCTATCAAGTCATCTGGTCACCATAGGATTGCCACCAATCGTGCCATGTCAAAAGTACCTAGAAAATACCTACACAGAAAGTGGGCATGGTGAGGTTATTTCTACTTGCGGGAAATT
>CAKNXH010060624.1:36287-61504 GCA_932178445.1 Andricus quercusramuli
CTCGTATCCGAGACCTAGCTACAAGTTCATGACTTTTTCACGGATAAATTCTTTCAATGTATTACATTTTTCAACAATATAACTTCTTGTACTTCAACAGCGTTATTAGTTATAAAAAATACAGACTTTTAACAATAATCTTGCAGTTTGCAACTTGAAATAAATTCAGTTACGGCGTTTCTCGAGTTATAAACCTTTTTTCTCGTGGTTAGATAATTCCGGAGAACGCTGTAAACACATACGGACCTCTTCGAAATCATGAAGGCTTGAGTTGACGGCGATTAATGGTTATTTGCCAAATCACGGCAGAGTCATCTTAACAACGGAATAATAAATCATTTTTTACATTACTAGCGTAATTCAAGATATGTATGCGCTCCTGTGAATCTCTCTATATGTTTTATTGAATCTTCGATTTTTAAAATAGTTAAAATAAGGGTCTTTTGTTTAAGATAAGCAGTGGCGGACTGGCCACAGGTTGGGATGCGGGAAACCCCGCCGGCGCCCACCCTGTCAGGCGCCCCCCTAAGGCATGTAGGCGCCGTCTAAGAGCATTTTTCTAACCAATGTAAATGTTTTTAATATTAAACAAAAGAAAGCAGAAAGAACTTAATTAAAATGGTACTGCGTAAACATATTGTACTCCATAAGCTAGTTAATCATCAACACATAAGATCGTACATGAATTCCAAATTATACACTCAGAAAACGATTTAGTTGAATCAATAAAATTTTTGTTGGTTCAACCATAGAATTTGGTTATTATATGTACAACAAAATATTTGGTTGACCCAACTCAATTTTTTGGTGGTTTTAACAAAATCTTTTGGTAGTTAGAGTATTTGGCTGGTTCAACCAAAAAAATTGGTTAGGCCAATCAAACATTTCATTGAATCAACAAAAATTTGTTTAATTTAACAAAATTTTTATGTATATCCAGCAAAACAGTTTGTTTGGTTCAAGAAAAGTATTTCGTAAAACTTTAAACGTTGCAACATATTATTGTGTGAACGAAAGGATTTAAAATCCTTTTTCTATAAATTAATAGATCAATCCGAGTTTGGATTTATTCGGATTCATTTGGATTGGAAATTTGGTTTGGATTGGAAATTTGGTTTGGATTGGATCGGATTGAGTCGGATTAATTTCTTAATACATTAATATGTTTTTATATAATATGTTTGTCAAAAAAAATAAAAAAATCATTATAAAAGGGGCACAAAAAATAATGGTGGTTTGTTCCTTTTTTTTTTTTTCTCTTGCTTTTCAGGAAGGCGCCCCTACATATCGACTTCCCGCGGATTCCCAAAGGTACCCAGTCCGCCACTGGAAATAAGTATTTAAAATTGTGAAAAGAAGCAGATATTGAAAAAAGGTTGGGAAGTTGAAAATATTATTTACATTAGAGCAAGAATTAATTGATATCTAACGAAGAAGCAACATATTTTTATGAATTTCATGTATGTGATGTAAAAGCACAAGGAGGTTAAATGAGATTAGGGGGTTGTCTCTTATTGGTGGAAAAACAGTACTTTAAAAAAAATTTCCAAATGTTGTTATATTATACTTACGTATAGAACTTTACTGATCATTTAAAAATCAGAATACGAAATTCGATTACTTTTTGTAATCCTATTTTATTTCCTTTTTATTGAAGATTAACACCAACAATAGCCGCAACTATATTGGGATCGTTATACTTTATGCCATTTTTTGGATCTGGACCTAAGTGGAAAAAGATCTCTAAAGACATGACAGACGATGTATGTAAGAAAAAGTGGTGGACAATCTTGTTGTACGTAAATAACTTCGTATACAAAGATATAAATGTAAGTGTCATTTAATAATATATATATATATATATATATATATATATATATATAATGAAATTTATAATTTTGATTATAATATAAAATAGGTGAACAATTGTCTATCACGGTTGAGGGTCAAGTTTAATCAAACAAGAATCAATAAAGAGAAAACAATTGTTCTTACGAAAAATGTCCAATCATATATTAATTCAAATATATTATTTTTAGTTAATAATATTTAACAATAATTCCAATATTAATAGAATTATTTATTATTTTGAGGAATAGCAATTTATAATTTCATTGAGCGTCCAAAGAAATCTTTACAGATTTTCTACTCCTAATTGGATATTTCCCAGAAGTTTTAGGACTCATCAAAATATTTTATGCATAATTATGGCAGCAAGTTCATTGGATCACCTTTATTACAGTGCATGCTGCATTTGTGGTCGACAGCTGTAGATATGCAACTTTTTTGGATATCTCCACTAATTTTATACCCACTTGCTAAGAAACCAAAACTGGGATTATTCATTTTGGGTTTACTAATTGTTGTTTCTATTGCAATACCTGTAGTAGTGATTGCCACAAACAATTATCCATTCTTCTATAAAACGAATCTTAGGTAAGTCCATTTTTTGTGAGTTTTTTGTACACATACGTTTATAAAAAGCTCGATTCAATTATCTGGTGTCACACAATAATTTAAGCTGAAATACATTTTCTAGTAATATTCATAACACCTGTTATGTAATTTAAGGTGAATTTCAAAATGCTTATAACACTCGAGTTCAGAAATTCTTTCTTATGGTGAGACTGTTTGCTGTGATAAATGTTGTTAAATGCTGCTTTGATTACACTAAAAACTATTAAGAAAACTGGCTAAATTATGCATTTTTTAATATTTTTTTGTATGAAAATGACTGATATTGTTCAGTGTCAGTTTGGTCTGACAAAATTGTCGAAATTTCCCGCTTATTACTAATGTCTCATTGCCCAATGGCGGCTAATAAAAAGTATATACCCAAACTTTCAACATAAACACAAATAAATTTGTGCAAATTGTAAGAAAGATCAGTTCATATTAAGGGGGTAGGTTGGTGGTTTTGAAGTTATTTTTAAACATTTTTATTTTCAAGTATAATTGAAATTAAAGGGTCAATTTTTTACGTATATAAGTAAAAATCTTGAGTAAATAGAAAACATTCATATTTTTTTATTTTTTTATTTACATATCCCAAATGGCGGCCGTAAAAGTGTCCTCTGTTTTCATGGTGAACGATAAATCTCCAGAATGGTTCGTCGGAAATGAAAAAATCAAATGGATTCTTAATCCTTATACTTTTGGCTCTGGCCGGTAGCATAATAAAAAATTGTTCATAAAGAGAAAACAAAATGGCGGGCTTTCGCATTTTTTTATCTCTTTTTTGCAGCTTAGATTGTTCGTAACTTTGTTAAATAATCATACATTTTTCTAATTCCGCTGCGGGCGATAGCTACACATGTAAGAAGTAAGCCCTCTCCAAACTTCAAGTAAATTGGACAAGTGGTTCTCAAGAAATCGTGTTCATAATGTCAAAAAATGCTGCTTCGAGAAAAACGCGTTCCACTTTTACTCGTATCTCTGCCTGTTGCATTTTGATTGCCACGAAAGTGTGTTGATTATCAGGCCTTCGGATAATTTTTCTGCTTTCTTTTCTATCCATTTTATGTTCCGCACTTTCACACTCTAATACAAAACCTTCACACTCGATAAGAGGCACTATACTACACTCATCTCCCGTAATGAGACCGGCCTCGTAGCCATCTATTGAGCTCGAACCTGCCATTTGCCCCCTCTTTTTAGCCAGCTCTCGACCTTGGAAACCTTCCAAACCGATTGCAAAGTATTTCTAGATGATTTTACTACCCAAAAATGAAAGAAAAAATTTATTTTTTGAAAAAAATCAACTAGCCTACCCCCTTTACACGTGCCCCCGAGCTGTTGGAGTTTTAAATGGAAAATACACGTATTTTTCAGCCCTCTTTACTCGAATATTCATCACTTTTCTTTAAATAGGACATAATACAAAAAACACAACATAATTATTTCAGAATCTTTTAAATTCATTATCATTGGGTTTGAGCTCTCCAAAGTACACATTTTTCGTTTTTTTTTCTACTGGGAGCCTCCTAAATTCGCATTTAACATTTTGCCAAACACATGTTCACAAGTTTTGGGTTGTGTAAATTGTTGCGCGAGATCCATGAGTTCATGTTGGACCTATGTATGTTTATAAAAATTGTGTATATGGCCCGCATATTGATTAGACGTTGGGAAATGTGAGATAACTATACAAAAATCGTCGACAATCATGACACAGAACTAATTATGCGGCAATTTTTTCCGATTTATCATTATCATTTTCATGGTTTATTATTATCAATAAATAATAATTATTAATTCTGTCGGCAATTTTTTTTAGTTATCGCTAACAGTTAAGTGATGGTCCATGATCACGATGACACCATAGTTATTTCAATAGTGCTAACTTCTCCATGTACTTAATGATAGTAGAGGAGACCGGGGCGAGATGAGCATACGGGGTCAAATGAGACACTGAATTTTCTCTCGAAATATGTGATTTTTGTTGTTGTTCTTTTCAGAAATGGCATAAATAATGACATTGAATTTATCGGAAAGAGAAAAAAAAATCAAATATAGTAGATAAAGTAAACATAGAAATTATTGAAATTTCAACACATGAATCCTGTTATTTTATGATGTAACAAAACGAACAGAAATGATTGAAAATAATAGATAATATTTGTAGACTAAGGTTTGTCGTGAAGTTTAATCGTCGATCATGAATGTACCTACGCATTTATACACAATTAATTATTAAAAACAGGTAATATTAAAGTTTTAATCATAATTGTGATTTGGGGCGGAACGAGCCGAGTTCGTGAGGCGAGATGAGACGCTCTTGTCTTGCTTGTCATAACCTCTTTATGGAGCTGGCAGAAAAGTTTCTGTCCGCAAGACTTGATTCGTTTATAGTGAAATTTTTGAAAAAAGATAAAAATTTAAAGGAGAGTTTCGACAGTGGAATGTTACAAAAGAAAAACTGATATGTGTGGTTAGAAGAATCCATGACTGATATTGTAAAAGCTGATGTTTGAAGAAATTCTAGTGGCAGAGCACCTGCAATTGGATTTGTTTATACATTTTATTTTTTGAATTGTTCTTTCATCATATTCAAAACGAAATTTTTATTTATATTGAAAATGACAAGTTGTAGAAGAATTCTAAAATTTATATTTAAAATCATTTCATTCAATTTTTCAGAAAAATCCCCATTTTTATGCAGGGAACAATTATGGTTTTTAGGTGTGAATTTTATATAAACAGTATATAAATTATTTAAAAATTTGTTTGGAAATATGTTATAAATGAAAAATTTCAAATAAATGTTAATTCAACTTGAAATTATAAAAGTTATATTATGAAGGAAAAATTTGAAATAATTAACCATTAAATGCATTTATACTTTCAAATATTTATAAAGCCCTTTCCCTAAGTAATAAGACTTAATTATACCTCACAAAATTATTTGTTAAACATTTTACAGATCATGAATTGGTTGGAGTAATGATATTGCTCAATCGTGAAAACAATTATATTTTGTTATGATACTCATTTCCATTCTCAGAATACTTCAAATAATCTTTCACTCTCTAAAGGCTGCGTCTAGTCGTCCCGAATTTCGGGACGACTAGCCGGAAATCAAGATAAATGCTAGTCATCCCGAAATTCGGGACGACTAGCCTATTTCTACCATTTGGCTAGTCATCCCGAAATTCGGGACGACTAGCCTATTTCTACCATTTGGCTAGTCATCCCGAAATTCGGGACGACTAGCCTATTTCTAGCATTTGGCTCGTCATCCCGAAAATAATGCACTTTATTAATTCTACTGTTTTTAACTAGACCAAAATTACCAAAATTGACAATCCTATTTTCTCCGTTCGGCTAGTCGTCCCAAAAATAATGCATTTTAGGAAATTTCTCGTCTTAACTAGACAAAAATCACAAAAAATGTTAATGACCCCGAAATTTGGGACGACTAGCCTCTTTTCAACATTCGTCTAGTCGGCCTGAAAATAATGCACTTAATTAATTTTACTGCTTTCAACTAGACCAAAATTACGAGGCGTTGGAAAAAGAGTAGGGGTGTTACCTCACATTATTTCTGTGACTAGTCACAGGGGTGCCTTCCCGCCCCCACGAGGCGTTGGAAAAGGGGTAGGGGTGTTACCTTACATTATTTCTGTGACTAGTCACAGGGGTGCTTTCCCGCCCCACGAGGCGTTGGAAAACGGGTAGTGGTGTGACCTGACATTATTTTTGTGACCTGTCACAGGGGTGCCTTCCCGCCCCCACGAGGCGTTGGAAAAGGGGTAGGGGTGTTACCTTACATTATTTCTGTGACTAGTCACAGGGGTGCCTTCCCGCCCCCACGAGGCGTTGGAAAAGGGGTAGGGGTGTTACCTGACATTATTTTTGTGACCTGTCACAGGGGTGCCTTCCCGCCCCCACGAGGCGTTGGAAAAGGGGTAGGGGTGTTAATTAAATTATTTTTATGACTAGTCACAGGGGTGCCTTTCCGCCCCCACGAGGCGTTGGAAAAGGGGTAGGGGTGTTACCTTACATTATTTTTGTGACCTGTCACAGGGGTGCCTTTCTGCCCCCACGAGGCGTTGGAAAAGGGGTAGGGGTGTTACCTTACATTATTTTTGTGACCTGTCACAGGGGTGCCTTTTCGCCTCCACGAGGCGTTGGAAAAGGGGTAGGGGTGTTACGGCCAGTATAGGCCGGCACATAGAACAGCTGATCTATATGTCACGTGATCGTTAACCAACGCGCAATAACACGCAAAATCGAACGAAAAACCGAATAAAGATGCGGTGCTCTCAATTCGGCTCCCCAACTGTACTGCGCATGCGTCGCATCGGCAGTCTCATTGGCAGTAAAGAACTTGATTTTTGGGATTTATTAAATGTTTAAATAAATTTTTTATGATAAATCATCATTGTAGAATTAATTAAATTAATTCTTGGATCACAAAAAAGTGTTTTAGAGTGCGAGAGCGAATAATTATTGAATTTTACGCTTTACAAATGAATGATTGATTCTAAATACAAAGGCAAGAAGTGTATCTAGTCAAGAGTTAATAGATCACATCAAAGGAAGGTCCAATCAGAGCACGGAAATCATGGGAAAGTTTCGAACGACCTTGAGACTGCGGTGACACAGTGCAAATACATAACATAATTTGGATACGTTAAAGCTTAAAAGACTACACTTTATAAAATATAACCTAACTCTTAGTTCTATCCGTTTTGTAACATTTATTTTCAATTAGGGATGAATAGCAGTTTTGTTAATCTTCGGCTTACTCAAAAGGAGAGAAATAAAAAAGAATACATAATTTTCGGGACGACTAGCCAAATGTTGAAAATGGGCTAGTCATCCCGAATTTCGGGACGACTAGCCAAATGTTGAAAACGGGCTAGTCATCCCGAATTTCGGGACGACGAGACACTTCGCTCTCTAAATATGAATTAATGAAAATTTCACTAGTTGAATTAGTAAATGTATGGTTCACTAACCAAATAGTAATATTTTGATGTTTTACATTTGAAATAGTAAGTATTTTACTAATAAATTAGTAAAAGTTTTACTAATCTCAATTAGTAAACATGGTTCACTATTATTTAGTAGCTTCGCTTCACTAATTCATTAGTAACTTAGCGCGATCACTAACGAATTATTGAACTGCAACGATTTTGACCAATCTGAAGTCATATCCTCATATGACATTGCGTAATTGTAAAATTGACATTGACATTGTAAAATATAACAATTTATCTAATTATTTAAGAAGGGTTGAAATACAGGTTGGAAAGACTATTTTTAAATTTGTAAAATTCCTGGTCAAAAATAAATGCACTGTTATTTCCCGGTTTTTCCCGGTCTCATGAGATTCCCGGTCCAGCGGCCACCCTGAAATTATCATATTATTGATCTATTGGCTATCTATCTACTATGGCCAGTAGACAAAAAGAAACTCAAGATCAATTTATTCATTTATTATCGCCAACGGCCATACCACACTGAAAAAACCAGTTCTCGTTAGATCACTGAAGTTAAGCAGTGTTGGGCGCGGTTAGTACTTAGATGAGTGACCATTCGGGAATACTACTGCGTGTTGTTTTATAATCTCCTTTCAATTTATGTTTATTTTGAAAAAATTAATTTTTTCACTGAACAATTAGTGCATTTTTACTGTATAATTAGTGACTTTTCACTCTTCAATTAGTACACACTGCAATGACAGGGATTACTAATTGCTTAGTGGAATTTCACTAATTTCACAAGTGGACAATTTCCACTAATCAAATTAGTAGTTTTCTACTAATCGTGAGTGGCCGACTTCTCTCTAATTGAATTAGTGAAATTTCACTAGCAATTAGTGAAATTTCACTAATTCAGATTTAGAGAGCATGTGTATGACAAACACGAAAAATAATCTTCTATTAACAAAAACTAATAAATAGTTTAGGTGCCTCATCTCGCCCCAATACGTGTCTCGTCTCGCCCCAGAGCATGGGGCGGGATGAGACATGTGCACAAATTATAAGTTTCATATTATTACCGCAATTACTATTTTTGGAACACTGAGTCTTTGATAAAATTGATAGATGAAGGTTCATAGTATGTATAGAACCACTTACGTTTTTAAAAACTACTATAGATTTCAAATATTTCACTGAAAATCACAACTATGCTCATCTCGCCCCGGCCTCCCATAAGTGTAAATTGGACAAGTCATCGAGAAAATTGTTTCATAGGTGCATCAGTTGATGTTTGGAAAAAAATTGAATACCAGCAATCAGCCGTGTGGAAAAATTTCGTGGCGCTGTACTATTTCTGTCTAGTCCCGCGCCACAAGCTGACTGCCCAGTGGCTAGACTGGGCTGTAGTTTCTAGTTTCTAGTTTCAAGACAGATCGGCTATTCTGATGGACAATAATTATTAATTAAATAATATAATTATTTTTTATGCTATAAAAGTCCAATATATAGATTTTGCAGTTAATTAAAAATATTTAAAAAAGTTCTTGTACACAAAAAGTGAAAAAATGAGTTTCCACAAATCTCTTGTACATACGCCGGGTGTCGAACTTTCGATGTAACTTTCTATTATATTATTGTGACTATGTCCCGTCGCCTTAACACCTCGGTCATCTAAAAGTTAATTAATTTTTTTTTCATTTTTGTCGGATATGAATTTAAATTCAGTACATCCTAATATTTATTTCAATAAAACCTGAAAAATGTTTAAAAATTAAAAGTGCTTTATGTGTGAATAAATCATTAAAAATAATAAAGTTTGTATGATTATACTTGCGATTAGGCTATGAAATAATCATTGCTTATTATTTTGAATAATTAGTACGTTAGGCTTGATTATCATTCACGCAATCAATAAATAATTATAATAAATTTAATAGATCATTTATACTAATATTTGATTTTCTGGAATATTATCAATATTATGCATAGCATTATACATATTATAATTATTATAAATTTAATATGAATTATTTATTATAATTTTACTATATAATTCAATTGAAAGAAAATGTTTTTAAACATTTTAAAAAAATGTGTTGTAATTTCCTAAATCTTTTATTCAAAAATTATTATTTTCTGAATTCATCTCTTTAATTTTTTCGTGATTCTGTCTAGAGACTAGCTATAAAATCTGGACAATCTTTATATATTCAAATTCGCAGCGAACTCCTATATAGCGCCATGACTGGGACTAGACAGCAGAAAAGTTTGAATCAAATACGTAGCAAAACTAGACAGCGCCAGTGTAGCGCCAGGCTAGTATTGCGTGGATAGACAGGCATGAGAAAACGGTACTGGCTTTAGTATGATTCAAGACTGCCACGAAATGTTTCCACACGTTCACTAGAAATTGCCGGAAAATTCAATAATAATGGTTTACAAGATAAATAATAATTTATTGATAATGATAATCAATCACAAAAATAATAATAAAACAAAATTGCCGCATAATTAGGTCTACGTCGTGATTGTCAACGATTTTTGTATAGTTGTCTCACCTTTCCCAACGTCTGATCAATATTTTGGCCATATACACAATTTTTATAAACATGCATAGGTCCAACGTGAGCTCATGAATCTAGCGCAACAATTGTCAAAATCAAAAATTCATGAAGATAATGTTTGGCAAAACGTTAAATGTGAATTTACAAGGCTCCCAGTAGAAAGAATGAAAAATGTATACTTTGGAGAGATCAAACTCAATGATAATACATTCTAAAAATTCTGAAAAAATTAAGTTTCGTTCTTTATATTATGTCTACAATTCAGCCAAGTTTCATTTATTTATCTCTATTTCAAGAAGGGTTATGAATATTCGAGTAAAGAGGGCTGAAAAATATGTGTATTTTCCATTTAAAATTTCAATACTTTGGGGTCGCATGTTAATATGAACCGATATTTCATACATTATGCACGCATTTTTTTATTTATGCTGGAAGTTTTTAGGGGAGGCGGGAATGAAAAAAATCCGACATCGCTAAATAACCGACATCACATAAGGTACATAATGGATTTCAAAGTACTTTCACCTATGTGGTGAAAACCAAAATCGGTGATCCATGAGGGTGGTCCCCTCCTTATCAGTACAGCACTTCAAAAGTTACAAACAATTAATAGTTTACAACGTTTACATTTTTACAGCGAAAGTTTACAACGTGTAAATTAAAAAAAAAATAAAACAATTATTCCAAATTTCTGTAGGTTGAGATTTTGGTAAAGAACAATAATATGAAAATATAAAATCGCTTTGTTGAAATTATATAGTTCAAGTCAGATTTGTTTTTAATTTATAATTTTATATGTTTGTCATACCAAAAAAAATATACCTATAAACCATTCGTCACAATTGTTTAGTCGATAGGAAAATAAGTTTCTTTGACAATAAAAAGCAAAAAAGTTGTATTTTATTTATTTTCGGCTGCCAAACTATAATTTTTCTTGCTGTTCGCTAATTATTCTATAAATTTCAGGATTCTCACTATTCCCTATTATGAGTTTCTATTTAATTGAATTTATTGCTTTTCAGTTTTGATCTTATTTTGAAAATGTTTACAAATTTGTACATACCAACTTATACCAGAGCCAGTCCTTGGCTTGTTGGAGTATTACTTGGATTCGTAGTACTTAGAGCGCCAGAAAAAATGAGTAAGGTACATTTCGATTTTTTTGTATAATTTTGCTTTTGGAGTAAGAAACACATGTAATTAATATTTAGATAACTTTTCTTATTAAAAGCCGGTTTTTTTATAATTTTCTAACAGACTACAGTCTTCATCGGGTGGTTGATAGCAACAGTTTTCGGTCTATTTTGCATAGTTGGTTACTGCATTTCAGTACACACTTATTCTGAACTAGATGTAATTTGGGAATCTACTTTCGGTGCCATATCGAGACCAATGTGGTCGATTGCAATCGCCTGGATTATTTTTACTGCCATTCGAGGCTATGGAGGTAAGCTTAATATTATCATATCAGAATGTTTTATTAGTCTACACCAACATTTTTCACGATATTTTCCTGACTGTACTAAAAATAATTTTTTTGTGTGTATATTGCTGAATGGTGCCAAGTCAGAATCTCAGAAATGTCAAAACCAAAACTTTTCAGGCGAGGCAAAAAACTGTATAACTTTCGTGATTTTTAATTTAAGCGGAAATAATGGAAAGCGTTTCTAGTCCCCGCCGAGCTGTTATAAATCATGAAAAAAATAATTTAAAATATGCAACCAGATTCAAGAAAAAAATTAATCAAAAATCAACCCTGACCAGAACTTCCCAAACGCTGATGAAGAACCATTTTTTTTACAAATCATTAGTTATTTTTTTCAATAATAGACAAACCAAAGTCTTCATTTTGATTAATTTAAAAATAGAAATGTGCAAAACATACGAAATTACAAAATAATACAAACAATTTTTTAAATGCAAAGACAAATCAGAAAATTAAATTTTGTACTCGAAATTATAGTTTTTCGAGCTGGAACAGGGAAGGGAGAAGTTCTGTCGCACCCTGTTTCTTTCCCAGCTTTATTATTCCTCTACGAAAATTATCAGAATTATTCTATTTGACAATTTATGACGAAAAAGTCTTTTCTATTCATGCGTCAACTCTGAATTATGTCGATAGAAAAAGTTTTTCGGTTTGAAACAGATGATTCAAATATTATAAATGAGTATCACTTCCCTAATTTTCAATAAAGTGTATTAATATTATAGATCAATCGATTCTACTCGATTCAAGGAATCTTTTCCGTTCTTGCATCAACTTTGAATTATTTAGTGAAAAAAGTTTTACTATAAAAAATCGTGTTTTCAAATATTATGCATTACCATAGCTTACATACTCTTCAATAAAATGTGTCAATGTTATAGGTCAATCGATTCGTCTTGAATCAACACAACTTTCCTATTTTTGCACCAACTTTAAATTATGAGAATGAGACAATTTTGGCTATAAAAATCGATTTTATAAATATATAAATTACCATAACTTCTCTACGCTTTAATAAAATGTATTAATATTATAGGTCAATCGATTCGTCCAGAATCAATACATCTTTTCTTTTCTTGCGCCAACTTTGAATTATGTTAATGAAAAAAGTTTTATTATAAAAAGACGATTTTCAGAATATATAAATTACCATAACTTCACTACGCTTTAATCAAATATATTGATATTATAGATCAATCGATTCTTCTCGAACCAAGGAATCTTTTATGTTCGTGCCCGATTTTTAAAATATTATTAAGTGCTAAAAAAATTCAATAAATATTTGTAGAAATCCTCCAGGCACTTTCAAGATATTAGTGGGAAAAATGAGCCCTCCAAATTTCATCAATTTATCTACGACCGTTTTCAACTTATCTTGTTCACAAAAAAGTGTGACATCCTTCATCCCCACACACATCCACACACACACACACACATCCGGACAATTGCTTAGAACATTGTATTAGACATTTTTAAATTGAGGAAGGTTTAATTAAATGAATTTACAAATTTTTGAAAATGTTACCATTACAAAGCTTCCTCTATGAGGAAGCAAAAAAAATTAATCAAAAATCAACACTGACCAGAACTTCCCAAACGCTAATGAAAGAACAATTTTTTTACTAATTTAAAAAAATAATATCTAGTCCAATTTTAGCACATGCAAAATAATACAAGAACGAACATTTTTAATTTTAAAGCAAATCACAAAAATTCGTTGAAGAGTTCAGTTCAAGTTTGAACTTTTTTTAATCCGTAGATCATACCTTCAAGGAATTCATCTTAATATAGGTCTGAAATTATTTTGCACCAGCATGTATACCATGTATACCATTAAGCCATTTCCCTTTCGGGGATAGGCGTGACACTACCCGATTCGGGTAGTGTTTCTAGGTGGATAGTTTCTTGTAGTAAATAACTACAAGGGTGGGCTCACCACACCCACGATCTGCCAACAGCATGCAGTAGTATTATTCCCGAACGGTTACCCGTCCAAGTACTAACCGCGCCCAACACTGCTTAACTTCAGTGATCTAACGAGAACTGGTGTTTTCAGCGTGGTATGGCCGTTGGCAAGATTTCGACTAATAAAAGTGTAATCTTAGGAATTCTAAATGTACTTCAGCTTACTGAAATATATTGCAATATAATTTTACTACTTGCTTAATAATTTATTTTAAATTTACCTATATGCTGCTTTGCTATCTGTTAAATTTTCTAATTTTAACAATTACTTTTGAAAATATCTTCCTAGTTTTGCCTTAATTCGTACAAAATGCATTCAAGGTAAGAATGTTCCGAGTCCGCATTTGGTCAATGAGAAATATTTTATAACTCAGCAAGTATCAGTTTCCCAATTCATTATCTAGAAATAATTGTCAAGAAATAATTCTATATTTTCCTGCCTATATAATTTTGCAGAAACATAAACTGTTAATGCACTGAGAAGTACATTTTTATAACACTACTTTCAAATGCAGCTTTGCTGTATAATATATTTTTCTTTAATTCTAATATTCTTCCAAATTTCCACTTTTTGATATTTCAATAAATTAATTACACTTTTATATAAAAATGTAATGCAAAACGATTCTTCCACATTAGCAAAAATGATTGGATGAACTTCCGCCGTATTGCGTCGGTGTTTTTTAGGAATTTATGTTTAAACTTGATAAAAACATCTAATGAATGATACTTTATTAAAGATTTTGACTTGTCGAAAAAAACGCATTTTATTCGAACATGGGATTTTTTGCTAAAAAAATCAGAAAAATTCTAATACACATTGAGGCAAAAGGTTTTTCTTATAATGTAATTTTTCAAATCCTTTTATAACTTTTCAAAATGTATTACAGCTATTTTGCTTTCACTTCTTTTAATTAAAAATTAGAATATACATCACCGTTTAAAGTTAAGGAAACATACACCTATAGAGGCGTATGACTCGCTCAATCGAGCGAAGAAAATATTCCCCTCCATTTTCTCTGAACTGAATGACTTTTTTCAATCAAGCTTTTTACGCCTCAATTCAGTTCTAATATCTCGGGAGCAAATTTTTTTAAAAATGAAAATTGAATTTCCAATCACTATCTAAAGTTGAAGAAACGTGCGTCTTGAATGAAAATCAAAATTCTTCCTCCATTTTTTCACAAATTAATGTCATTATCTAATCAAAATTGTCTAGTGTGGATTCAAAAACTCAATAGTCAGTAATCAAATTTTTTGTCTTGAACTAAAAATTTAATGTTAATTTACCGTCCAAACAGTAAACATATTACACTTCGATCAAATTTTCTCAGAACCAAATAACATTTTTTTAATAAAAATTGCAGGCCTTAAAGCAGCCTTGATGCATTCAGGCGGCATATATTTATTTTTTTCTCTACATTGAAAATCGATTTTTGGGAATGTTTTTTGATTTTCCTGGAAACCCATCAAAATGGCACTCATGCCTTTATGTAGAGCTACCCTTCAATCACTAAAATGGAAAATAAATTTCAGGTATCGTAAACAACTTCTTGTCGCTTCCGCTCTTCTTTCCAATAAGTAGATTGTCTTTCTGCTTATACCTATGTCACCTGGGTGTAGAAGCATTAAACAGTCAAACTGTTAGGACGCCCACATACTTCCGTTCGTATCACATGGTGAGTATAATTGTAAAACTTATAAGAAAATCTTCATTTTTCAGAGTTTTATTGCCTTCTAATGAGGGAGGGATGAGGGGAATAGGGTAGGGAGTGTCATGGGAGGGTGATTTAGAAGTGATGAGGAAGAGAAGAAGGGGTTGTTTCGACTGATTTATTCGATTTGAAATAGATTTAAAAACTTTTCTCGTAGGCACGTGCCACCTACTGCTTGGACTCATTTTTTAATAAATATTATTATTGCATATAACTAGATTAAAATGTATACAGATAAAGCTTTTTATAGATGCTTGGATCTATTGAAGATATTACGGTGTCCTTGATGTTCGCAACGTTTTTTCACATCGTATTCGAATTGCCAGCTCAAACTGTGGAAAGGTTGATTTTGAATCCAGTCTCTACGAATCGCGAATCTCAAGAGAAGCTTGATGAAAAGTGTGAAGAGAAGCTTGATGAAATGTATGAAAATAAAGAAGTGAAAGATAAAAATATATAATTATTCATAAAAATAGTTTTGTTCTGTTATTTTTCTTCTCTTTGATAAAATGATGTGTGTTGCATTAAATTGTCCCACGAGAAGCTAGAGAAATTAGAAACACCCCTCATAGAGCCCAGCTTGCAGGGGGCGGGTCTACATATTCAATCTGGTGTCCCAAAGTCCCCGTTAAGACACCTTCTTTAAGACCCCGGCCTGTCCGCCTCTACTGAGGGGGCAGGCCGGGGTGCTCAAGGATTTATCAGCCCTGGTACCATTCAGCCCTTGACACGGTAATCACATCGTAGTTTGAGAGCATAAAATTCGCGCCCTCCATATTCCAGAAGGCTTTGCCATTACCCCCTGGAGGGACACTCCTTAGTTCAAGTCCCACTGACGGGAGTCCGTTAGTTCCTTAGAGTAGATAAACCTCGCAAAGCCGCCTCTCTGGTTCACCTATCCAGATCTATAATGCGATGAGACCCATAAGCCCTCCCACCAACTACAAGGTCCCACGACCCCTAGGGAGAGATATTGTGCGTTGTTTGACTTAAAATGTTCATTTTCGTTTTTTTTTGCAAATGTTATAACTCTCTTTTTGTATGGAAATCAATCTTCTTATTTGCAAATTCAACTTTTTGGTTTAAGATTCAACTATTCCGATTGAGGATTCATCATTCTATTTGAAAATTCATCAGTTTGCTTCAAAATTAATTTTTTCAATTGAAAATTCATCTATTTCATTTTTGGTGAGAAACTGATATTTTTTAGTTCATGATTCAACTATTAGGATGAAAACTTTTTGTTGCTCAAAAATCCTCACTGTTAGTATTAATTTTTTTGTCTGGAAATTAATCTTGTTATTTGAAAATTCACCTTTTTGGTTGAAAAATCAAGTATTCCAGTTAAATGTTTACAATTTTAGTTGAAAATTAATCTTTTTGGTTAAAAATACAACCACTTGGTTGAAAGTTAATTGCTTCTGTTAAAAATTCATCTATTTGCCTTAAAATTTATTTATTCAGATTCAAAATTCATCTATTCCAGTAAAAGACTCATCATTTTATTTGAAAATTCATCATTTTTGCTGAAATTTTTTTTATGGGCAATTTTTTTGTGTGTGAAAAATTAATTGTTTTTTTAACTGGACATTTATCTGTTTCGTTGAAAGTTTGTCTTTTTAGTTTAAAATTCATTTCTTTTCTTTAAAAAAATATATTTTTTGTAGAAAATTATTCATTATATTTCGAAATTCTTCTTCTTGTTTGAAACATTATCTTTTTGGTTAAAAATTTATCTATGCCAGTTGAACATTCATCATTTTAGTTCAAAATTCAACTATTTGGTTGAGAATTTATGCATTTTGTTGAAAACTCATCTTTTTGGTAGAAATTTAATCTTTTTGGTTCAAATTTCCACTCTCTGGTTAAAACTTTATCTATCTTGTTTACAATGGAATATTTTCACTCTAAACTTTGGGAATTTGAAACGGTTTAGATTGAATTTAATACAAGACCAACATTAATTTCACCCAAATATGCACTGAGTTTTAAGTATAAGAAGATATAATAAAAATTGGTTTGATTTATTATTTAAAATCACAGACTGTATAGACAAATTCAAGAAACAATTAATTATGTTTTTAATATTATTTGATTATTTAATTATTCATTGGTACCAATATATTCAAGAATATTTTGTTATATAATTTGTCACAGCTTTCTAAAATAAAAACATTAATTCAATCCCCAGAAACTGACAAAAATATTTATAAAATATTTGCGAAACTGTATACTTACTCCAAATCGATTGTTTCAAAAAATAATAAATATCTGAAGGGCTGCGTACTGTACAAAAAATTATACCTGGTAAAAACTTGAGATATCTGGATAAAACCTGAAATTGGCAGGGAATTTTTTTCAGGATCAGGGTAGATACCCTATCACACATTGTTGCTATTTTTACAGAAAATGGAAATTCTTTTTTATATCTTGCAGATTATTATATGCAATTCTTTCGCTTATTGCATTATGTTTAAATAGTTTTATCTAGCTAAAAAAGCAGTTACGACTTCGCAGTTGTTTTTGTCTTGTGAAACCTGTTAACGTTATGAGGTTATTAATATTTTAGTTTTAATTATTACTATAACATGTTTTCAACTCAGATTGAACTAACTTTTTTTTTATCGGATCTAATTCGACTTTAATAGTTTATTATTGTACTGCAACAAAATTCTCTTCATTGTAAAAGCAGTTTCAGTAGATACAGTTACTAATTTATATTTAGAGAGTATATTACATTAAATGTATATTACGTTAATTTAGATATCTATCTTACTTTTCTTATATATATATATATATATATATATATATATGTATATATATAATTAAAAAAAAAGTTAAACAACCACCGCAGGGTACCACTAAGAGCAACTGCCATCTAAAAAAAAATGTCAATGGCCCCCAGTAGAACCGCGTTAAAATACAAATATGGCCACGACTCACATCCGTGAGATGGGTGGTATATATATATATGTGTGTGTGTGTGTGTGTGTGTTTGTTTGTTTGTTTGTTTGTTTGTTTGTTTGTAATTTTAAAAAAAGGGTTAAACAACCACCGCAGGGTCCCACTAAGAGCAACCGCCATCTAGAAAATGTCAATAGCCCCCAGTAGAACCGCGGTAAGTCACACCTATGGCAACGTCTCACAACCGTGATATGGGTGGTCACAGGGCAAAACGAAATCACAGCAACGGGCCGGCGAAACCCTTGTGTGTCTTGAGGACACGAAGCGACCCAATGATGACAGCTTTCTGCACCCATCTCGCAAGTGCCTTGGCATATTTTTGGCACGCGGGTATGGCTTTAAGGTTAGGAACCAGTGATAGTTTCGCACCTCCGAGAGCACCAACCACAAGGACAATCACTCGCACCGAATACTTTGGGAACAGTCGTTGCAGCTCTCTCGTAAGGTCTTGATACCTCTCCTCCTTTTCTTTATCCTTTGCAGTGATGTTGTATTCGGATGGAGCCGCGAAATCGATCACGAATATAGTTCGTTTCTCGAAGTCTTGGAGAACAATGTCAGGTCTTGAGTGAGCAACGGAGACTGCTGCCCGAAAATCGTAGTTCCAGAAAATTTGGCACTTCTCGTTTCGGATAATTGACTCTATATCCCTTGGAGCGTTCGGCAGAGCAGGGTTATGACCAACACCGTGAGAATGACAAAGATGGTAATAAAGTACTCTTAGGGCCGCATTATGTCTATAGATGTACGTGGATCCTACGTGGGTCGGACACCCAGATAGTATGTGTTCTAGGTAGTCAGCGTGTGCATGACACGCTCTGCACCTATCACTGGGAACTTCTTGACATAAAATGCGGGCACGGTATGCTAGGGTGGAAATGTCACCGTCCTGGCATGCAAAAATAAAATCCTCTGGACCTGAATTGAGCCCTGATGATTTGAGGGAAGCAAACATTTGCTCCTTCGACAAGGTCTGCTTTTCTACATTTCTGTAAAAGTTTCCGTGCATATGCTTGTCGAGTAGCTGTTGGTGAAATTTTCCAAACTCTGCTTTCTTTACTTCGGCTTTTAGACGTGAAGCATCTAGATGGAGTAATGCACCTTCCTCACTTCTGATGTTAAAATTCAGGCCAAGGGTCTCGGCCGCTTGCTCCGCGGCTTTGTAAAGGAACGCTCCTTCGCCAATCATCTCGTGATTCCGGACAATTCGGTTATTAAGACACTGGAGATTCAGAAGTCCGCGTCCGCCTTGACGGCGTGAAATGTACAATCGCGGAACTGACGAATTGATATGCAAGCTTATATGAATATGCATGATCTCACGTGTGGTAAGAGCAAGGGCCTTAAGCTCGTTCTTCGTCCATTGAAACACCCCAAACGAGTAGAGTAGAACAGAGACGGCAAGCATGTTAGTCGCAGATACCTTGTTCAACGCCGACAGATTGGAAGACCAAATCTGTCGAAGAAGATGCTTGTATCTGCTTCGGAGAGACTCCTTCACTGATGTTACGTCCTGAATGCGGCTTTGAGGCACGCCCAGGTATGTTTAGGTCTCTCCAGTATTAAGATGTCTAATAACACTTATATCCACAAGCTCAGGGTCCTTGGGAACGCCAGTAATCTTTCCTTTCTTCAGATGAATTTTGGCACACTTGTCCAAACCAAAGTCCATTCCAATCGATATTTACAGCAGATTGAAGTTTGCTTTTACCAGAGGCATATATCTTCATTTCATCGATATAAAATACATGAGTGACCTTATGCTCGCGCTAATTAGTGTCGCCACAGAGTTATCCAGGAGAATTACGTAGTGCGAGAGATAGAGGCTACATATAAATATTTTCTATATTATGTTCAACTATATAATATTCATTGTACATTATTTTAATTAAGGTACCGCGGTCCGCGATTGCTTATTGAGATATGTATTGCAAAATAAAGTACAAATCTTATTTTTCATAATTATTTCAATATTTTTCCATGTTTTCCATTCATCTTTATTCACAGCTACCCTCAACAATGTATCATTTCAATAAATGTATATTATTGCAATTCATAATATGCAATATTGATATTGAAACAGAAGTATTGTAGTAATATTGAAGTATTGTGGATCTTAGTTAGGCGAACAATTTTGTTATCGAACACTTTATTGCATCTTGTCTCGTTTTTCAAAAAATTTCATGTGTTTATTTTTAATGTTATCTTTCACGATTAAAACAAAAAATACTCGTCTCAGTGTAAAGTGGTTGAAACCAAATTTTTGGATATAATTAATGATAATCATTTCGTTAATAAACGAATTTGTAGATCTTTTTTGCGTGAACAAGTCTTATCCATTCAGTTTTTTCGTATCTTGTGTGATTATTCCAAAAATATAATTGGTTTATTTTTAACGTCATTTTTACGATTAAAACAAAAACTACGCGTCCCGTCAAAAAATGATTAATGAACATTTTGTAGATCTTTTTTGCGTGAACATTTATTGTGTAATCATTTTTTTGCATCTCGCATAGTCTGATTAGTATTTTAAAAGTTATCGTGTATATAGACGACTATAACGATGATGACCACGACGACAGACAGACACCATCGTCAAATCTGTTTTTTTTTCGATTTGAGGGGGTCTCAAAACGTGAATATTTAACCCTAATTTGTCACACGGGGTGAAATTCACCAGAAAAAATGTTCGAGCTTCTCGTAGAGTCCATGAATGTTCGAACTTCGCCGATTTTTTAAAAAATATTCACACAATTTTGGTGACAAAAACTAAAATATCATGTTTTGCAATCCTTAAATAATACCTAGCAATTTTTGAGATTTTTAGGACTTTTGAGGTGAAATTCTCCCAGTGTGACTATTATGCGATTCTACTGAAGTATGACTAATTACGGTTAAAGAAATCCGCGTTAGTCAGTTTTCACATAAAACTAATACCTCCTCATTATGATGAGAATGTAAAAATATAACAAAAGTTGAAAATTCGCACCTGCATCTTCCCTTATCCTTTCGTATATTTTATTTCGCTTTTTAATTTATCTGCTATTGAATAAAATAACTCGGTACTATTCATTTATTAAAACTATTCATATTCATTATAGAACTCGGTGCGTTGGCAGTCGCCAAACAAGTTTTACATGAATTCGAGATTTATAGTTTACCACATTTCGAAATAAGTGCTGACTGCCGTCTGTCGAGTATGTAAATTGCGGGAAACGATCCATCTTGACCAAATAGCAATAAAATTTGCAAAATGGCTCAGAAGAGGTTGCAAATTCGCTATTCGAAATTTCTAAGCGATTTTACTATGAACCTTTTCAAAGAAATGTAAAATGTGTTGAATTATTTGGATAAATTACACTGTGTTCCAGTGAAAAAATACTTTTCACAAGACATAGTAGGCATTGCAGCTCTAGTGGAAATAAAAAAGTCTCATAAGCGAAATATCGCATACACCTCCAAAATCTGATTTTATGGTAAAACCCGTTTTTTGCTAGGTCTATAAATATAATAATTCATAAAGTTATCATTTTTTATTTGCTTTTCAATTTTTTTCGTTTCAAATCAGAAAACCATACCTTGTAATCATATATGTGTTGTTAATTTTACCACAGTGAAAAATCACGAAGCTACAGTCGAAAATATTGCGAAGTTTCTAATTATTTCCTAATTTTTTTCAACTTCAACAACAATTGTATGACATTTTTCAAACTTTAATATTTTTTTCTGTTAATATATTGAAAGTATGTTTAATTAGGCGGGCATTGATCTGTATTTAATTAGAATTGGTTAAAATTTGACATAGTTTTTGTATTCAAAGCTAGTTTAGCTTAACATTCAATGCCGTGTGGAACGAGCTTTTTTTATTAGAACTGGCTGTTCGTTTCCCTGGAGAAAATTTCGGATTAAAATTGATTCCTAACGAATCAGAGCCATTGGGAAGTCTGTATATGAGCCATTTCAAGCAAGTTCGAAAATATTTTTAAGTCTCGTTCGATCTAAATCGGTAAAAAATTATTCCCTCTCAATCCGAGTCAATTCGAAGTCTAAATCTGATTTAATCCGACTAGATTTTCAATCCGAATGAACCCGAACGAATCCTGACTCGAATGGATCCAATCCGATTTTTCGATCCGAACGAATCGAACCAACAAAAATTCGGATTTGGTCAATCCGAGTTCGGATTCATTCAGATTCATTGTGATTGAAAATCTACTTCGGATTTAATTGGATTATACTGTTTTTTGTTTGTAATACGGTGTTATAGATCGATTGCTTTGTAACCTCTTTTCTCAGCGTACACATTTAGAAACAAATGGTTAGCTTTTATTTAAATTTTCGTTGACGCTTTAAACAGTAATCAATCATTAAACGTAAATTTTGAAATGAAAACTAGAAAACATAAAATTTCAAATAATGAAATTATGTTATAAACAAACAAACCTGGTTTGGTCCGAGGATTGAAGCGACTTCTTCAAGACTATTGATCGTGGTCCTACAAAAGTGTTGATCAATATGATCTCTATGGCGATCACTTTGGGCTCGGCACAGCTTTACAGGCACCTTATTAATATGCCGTTTTCCTTCTATTGTGACAGAATTTCAAGGAAGAAGTCTATGGTACACCGTTGATCGGGATACATTGAATCCTATCAATTTTAGTTGATCACATAAATCGTCTGAAGTCGTGCACGCTCGAATTGCTTTACTGCGGCGTTTATCAGCAGCAGATCCTGAATGAATTGCTATTTCACAAATCGCTTCTAATAAACCTGGTTGATCGTTTTCAACGCTAGGACGCCCCCTTTCATCTTTATTGAGTTTTGAAGAATTTGCACAATCCGCAACGCGCCGATTCAAATCCTTCACCTGTTCTCGTTGCTTTCTACGATATTCTTTTTGATATTCCGCTCTGACCTGTTTATCTTTCAGTTTTTTTTTTTTTATTTATCTAGTTGACGTCTCAATTTTCGTATTTGCTTTTCATTATTATCATCTCCTAAACCTGTTCTTTGTTTAATCAGAAGACAATATAATTCACTTTCGTAAACAATTATTTCCTTTTGAATCACGTCTTGTCGTGGTTTAAAACTTTCAGGAGCAGCCTGAGTACTAGCAGTTGATGACGAAGCACTGACGTTTTCAGTCTCTATGTTAGAAACATCTGTTAAAGACGAAGTTTTTGTGCCACCTTAATAATTAAAAACAAAAATTACAAAAATGAAAATATGTACAGTTAAATAATTAAGTTTCAAATTTCTTTTTAGGAATCATAATGTTAATTATTGAAAATTATAATTTTTAAAACGTTACAATTTTACAATAAAAAGTTAATAGCTAAATTATTTTACTTACAAAATATTCATTACAAAAATGATTTTCAATCTAAAATTGTGTCTACTCTAGCGGACCGCGTGGAAGCAGGGTCACGCTAGAACGTAACCCTAAAGTAATCCCTGAAGTAAACTTGAAGTAACTCAAAATATAATTAATAAAAGCAACAAAGTAAATATTTGAATTGTTCTACTTATAATTCTACGTTAAAGTTGGCGTTAAAAAAAGAAACGAAAATGCACATATTTTATTTTTTAGCAGTAGAAGTTAAAGAATATTTTGAAGCATGCGACTGGGGTGCGACAGCCCGGTATACACATTGTGTTCCTGGATGCCCCATTCCAGGCGCATACTTCTAAATGTTTCTAATCCTCTATACCGCTGTAAAATAAAAATTTTGCATTTACATTGTCAATTTCTAGCGTCAAATTTAACGTAAAATTAGAATTACAAGAATAACATTTCTTTTTGTTGCTTTTGATTAATAAATTGTAACGTTACTTTAGGATTACTTTAGGTTTACGCTGCAGCGTAACCGCTGCGTTCACTCGGTCCGCTTGGGTATCTACTCTAAATGTTTAAACAGATTTTTTTTCTATAAATTAACTATTACTGCATCAAAAATGTCACTAAATTTGCAAAAAAAATGACACATTCAAAAATGTACTATACCACAACCTTGTTCTAAATAGGCATTCGATACCATAGGAACTTCAGTACTTAGAGTGTTGCTACCATGATCAGCATTCGTTGAAAACTTTTAATGGAAGGGATAGAAGAGAAAGGAAAAACCTTCATTACAAAAACAAACTTTCATCAAATAATTCATGCAATTTTCGAATATCAATAAAAGGCCCGGCGGAACAGATCTTGTCTGTCTCTTTTGGCCCTTTAAACAGGTGTTCACATAGATAAATAAGAGTAAGCGAGATACGATCACGTGGAAAACAAATTGCGGTTTTCCACAAGCACGTGTCTTGCTAATACTCTTATTCATCCACGTTTACACTTCTTTAGGAGAGACAGAGATAGGCTAGATCTGTTCCGGCGGATTTTATCAATATATTACTAAATTAACACTTCAAATCCATGCATGTTAAGTTTCATTATAGAACTGACAAATCAGCTTTTTTACCTTTGCGAAGTAATTTAACAGACCAGCAGATTTTCGAGTTGCCTCTTTGTTAAGGTACAGAATTTTTTCTTCTTCAGCTTTATTCAAATTAGCAGCAATCACATGTGTATCTTTCAACTCCTTCCACGTTTCGTTACACTTTTCTTGTACCTTTTGTTTCGACATTTCACTGTTATAACGTTTTTGAAACGCAGAATATAATCGAAAATATAATCCCGACATCGCAACAAAACTGATACTGACGACGTACTTTTTACAAACGCAACACACTATTTTACCGGCTTAAATCAGTACTGAAGACTTCATTTGTTTTGATCAGCCTCCAACAGCCGGTGCGTACGCAGCGAGTCGTGTGCTTTTGTCTGCTTTCTTCTTTCTTTCAAGCTATAGCAAAATGTTACATTATACCTATCTCGCGAATTATGTACACTATAGAGACAAAGATGTTTCCTACTTTGTGTATACTCATCTGGAATTTTTAGATATTTCAGTTTGTAACACATCAAGGTACAATTTACTTTTCATGTAATTTATTTTAAATACTAAATAATGCTTTGAAAACAATCTCAACGTAAATATGTATAATACCCCCTCCCCCCCTAGCGTAACCATCCGTAGGATTTG
>CAKNXH010060624.1:92048-121043 GCA_932178445.1 Andricus quercusramuli
CTGTTTATAACAATAGTTTATAGAAGATCGATTATTGTTGAATGCCATTGTCGTGCGTCAAATCTCCGTCATATTTTTGAGATGAAAAGAAACGATTCCGTAGAAAATAAAAATTGTCTACTATGTTCAGATTTGTCATTGTAATCATGCTCTAGTTTGGTGCATAAAATGTTTGAAAAATACACTGAATTATTCTTCCAAATGAAATAGCGAAATACTTATTTTCTTGTATAGAATGCTTCCCTAAAAGATAAGAATCCATGGCAATAAAAATAATTTCAGCACAGCTTGACATTCCAGAAAAGGTAATTTTTCAACAAAATACTTCAACTTTCCAAAAATCATTCCATGTTCAGCGAAGTAGTTTATTTTTCGACCTAGAAGAGAAGGAGTTTTCAACCAAATAGTCGTAAAACATTTTTTTTCAAATTTCAAATTTTTTTCATATCGTAGAAATTTAACGAATTTTAAAATATTTAATATATATCAGAGTGTGCCAAAAAAAGCGAATTTTCGAATTTCATACCCACCTAGGAGTCAAATTATTCCTAAGCGTAATAAAACCCTACGCATTTTTTTTTAAATTTTTTGAACAACTATTAGATAGTGCGACTCGCGTTTCAATTGTTTTTTAAAAATTTTTCAATCGTTAGAAGTTGAGAACCCGAGCGGCTTTGGGTAGCCTGAGAGTGCAGCGGTCCTCTTCATGAAAATCGGTAATAGTCAATGGTGGGCGGACACCTGTTATGACGTTTAGTCCTACCGTTGTCTTGATTCGGACCTTTCCTCAATTACAAATTTCTGCTTAGTGGCATAATTAGTATAATCTACATAGATCAGTGAGAATGACTCACTAAAGTGATTTTAATGATAAATTCAACGATTATGATTGTTTTCGATGCAAATATTGAGTTAATTTTTCAATATTTACGGATATATTGTAGCTTGAAATCTATCGATAGAAATGAAATTTGTACTGCGCTATTATCATTAGTCAAGCTGTAAAATGAAGTGCAAAACACTTTTTAAATTAATACTCTCTTGAAGTTATTTACTAAATGAGAATGAATTTATATACATTCAGTGCAGACACATTTTACTGATTATTCATGTTATAATCATGTAAATTTACCGTTTCTTATTCACGGACACTACCAATACAAATTTTGGGTACATTTCTTTTTGATTGCAAGATTTTTCTTCATTTCAAAGGCGATTATCTGCGATTATCAGAATCATTTGAAAGGTTATACGATTTCACGTCAAATTTGCGTGTTCTTGATTTAGATTTAAAGCGAGGGGCCGTCCACTCAGAATCGATTCTACGTGAGCATAATGATTCCGCCTGAGTCCAGCTGATTCTTCGTTGATTCTTCATCGATTCCTTCGTTTCTCGACCAAAATCTTTTGGCGAGTGACTGATTCTGAATCGATTCTAAGTGAGGAAAATCACTGATTCCTCCAGTGAAGGCCCTTTCGATTTAAAGAGTAGAATTTTCTCTTGATTTTATGATTTTTCCAAATTTTCAGGAATCGAGAAGAATTTTTTGTTTCGTCAAATTTTGTTTGGTATTCGAATTTATGATATTACAAACATACAGAAGCAATCATTATCTCAAATTGTTCAAAAAATGGATGTATCACGTTTTATTCGCTTACTCTTCAGTTTATAGAAATCTGTCAATATTTCAAAATGACCATGAATAGTAAATTATTCTAATGAAGAATAATTTTTGGTAAATGTTATTTTCAATAACCCTTGATGCCTCCTTTAGAAACAATCAAAATTTTAATAAGTCAATGTTGGACTGTCACTCGAACTTTTGCCAATATATACCTGACGTTATTCTTCAATGCAGAATTGCACCGTAATCACCGTGGCCTTAGTACAACAGAGAAGGTTCTCAACTACTCTTCGTTCCGAGAATTTGTGAATATTTTATTTTGTTCATTCATAAGTTTCCCTAACTAAATATTTATTAATCAAGTTCAGATTTTCAAATCTTATTCTTAAATCCATGAAGAATATGTGGTAAGAAGTTTGAAAGTAAAAAAAGCTTTCAAGTATGTTTAAAAGTTTCGCAAAGTTAATGATTTTTGCTACTTTTGATCAAAAATAGCTTTTTTTAATGGTCAGTTTTATCAATAAAATTTGAAGTTTTTAAAGAGATTATATTAGTAAATCCTTTCTCAGTCTATGATGAAACGATTTCTCCAATAGATGTAAATTCGGTAAACATTAAGTGGTTTAAATTTAAAGTTGAAATAAAAAAATATTTTCCCGTGTTCAAATGACGAAAACGCCATAAGAACTAACAATGCAAGTCGCACGATCTAATAGTTGTTTAAAAAATTTTTAAAAAAGGAGTAGGCTTGTATTACGCTTAGAAATAATTTGACTCCTAGGTGGGTATGAAATTCGAAAATTCGCTTTTTTTGGCAGACCCTGATATATATATATACACAGGGTGTCCACGCCAGGGCTTACGAAAAAGTATGCAAGCCGCTGTACACGGCCATAAGAATAGCATTGGCGTGTAAGACGGGTTGCATAATTTTCGGTAAGCCCTGGCGTGGAAACCCTGTATATATATAGTTAAAAGTTTGTCACAAGGACAACCGCAGGTTTTCGCCGGGAGCGGGTGCTAATCTGAAAAAATTGCACCCGCTCCCAGCGAAATCGCTGTAAAATTTCAGCTGTAACCACGTCTCACGACCGTGAGATGGGTGGTTACAGTCTGCGCGAATTCAATACGATGATCCGGCGAAAGTCTCGTGCACCCTGAGGACACGGAGCGACCCAAGGACGACCGCCTTCTGCATTCTCCCTGCAAGTGCCTCAGCATTTTGTTGACACGCAGGGATGCTTTTCAGGCTATTAACAAGTGAAACCTTGGCACCTCCAAGAGCGCCAATGATCAGGACGATTAGCTTAACAGAATATTCCGGGTATAACCGTCGCAACTCCCTCATAAGGTCTTTATACCTTTCTTTCTTTTCTTTCTCCTTCGCTGTGACGTTTTTGTCCGCTGGTGCCGAAAATTTGATAACGAACATGGTTCGTTTCTCGAAGTCAAGAAGAACCATGTCAGGCCTCGAGTGCGCAACAGAAACAATTGTCGAGAATATGAAGTTCCAATATATGCGCCACTTCTCATTTTCGACAATTGACTCTATTTCTCTAGGGGCGTTCAGCGGAGAGGTATTTGGGCTAATGCCGTAAGAGTGACAGAGATGGTAATAAAGCACTCTCAGTGCCGCATTGTGCCTTTGGATGTAGGTTGTTCCCGCATGACCTGGACAACTAGATAGTATGTGTCCTAGATGCTCGGGGTGTTCATGACACGCTCTGCAGCTATCATCGGGAATATCTTGGCTCAAAATGTGGCGACGGTATGCTAGAGTGGAAATGACACCATCTTGACATGCCAAAATGAAGCCCTCTGTGCCCGACTTCAATCCGGGTGATCTTGTTCAATCCGTGCATCTTCTTGTCGAGGAGCTCTTCGCGGAAGTTTTTCTCCTGTGATTTCTTAATCCGGGCCTTTGCCTACTTCTTCGTGTTTTCTGACCATTTTAAGAAGAGGATCTTGTCCATTTGCGACAATATGTGCTGTACCCAGAATAATCCTGTTGTGAAGACATTCAAGATTCAGTATTCCACGACCACCTTGACGGCGTGAGATGTAAAGTCGTGGAACAGAAGACTTAAGGTGCATGCTTTTGTTCATGTGCATAACCTTTCGGGACCCGATGTCGAGGGATCTTAGCTCGTCCTTCGTCCATGGAACTACTCCAAATGAATAGAGTACTACTGGGACGGCAAGCATGTTCGTTGCAGATACTTTGTTCCTCGCCGACAGTTCGGAAGACCATATCTGTCGGAGGAGACGTTTGTATCTGCATCGGAGAGTATCCTTTATAGATGTTACGTCCTGAATGCGGCTTTGTGGCACGCCCAGGTATGTATAGGTCTCTCCAGCGCAAAGGTGTCGTATAGCGCTTCTGTCAACGAGTTCAGGATCTTCGAGGATGCCGTTAAGTTTTCCTTTCTTCAAATTAACCTTGGCGCATGTCTCTAACCCGAACTCCATTCCAATCTCTTGAGTGTACTCTGTGACAATTTTTAGAGCTAGATGTAGTTTCTCTTGATTTCTAGCATAGAGCTTAAGATCATCCATGTAAAATACATGAGTTACCTTATGCTTTCGATTTCCAGGTTTGCCACAGAGGAACCTTACGGAATGGCGAAGTGCGAGAGATAGTGGCAATAATGTGAGGCAAAAGAGGAGAGGGCTCATGGTGTCGCCCTGAAATACACCTCTCTGAAAGGTGATACTGTTAGTGATCACACGATATTTTCCAGATAAGATGGTAAATCTGCTTTTCCAAAGCGGCATTAATCTCTCTATGCATCTCACGATGTGTGGATGAACCTTCAAGCTTTCCAACAGACAGATGATAAGTCTATGGGAGGTTGAATCAAAAGCTTTTCGGTAATCTATCCAGGCCATCGATAGAGATCGTTGATAGGATGCTGCATCTTTACAGACACATCTATCGATGAGCAGGTTCTCCCGACATCCTGCTACGCCTTTCTTCGAGCCACGTTGTTCATACATCTCTCGCCACACAGGTTCAATTGTCCGAAGAATCCTATCATTTAGGATGGCTGTGAAGATCTTATACAGTGTGTTCAGACAAGTTATTGGCCTGTAATTCTTAGGGTCAGCTAGGTTGCCCGTCTTAGGCAGGAGCACTGTGCGCCCTTCCACCAACCACTCCGGAATAGGCTCTTCCGACTTTAGATATAAGGTGAAAATTCGGGACAGATGCTGGTGGGTTGAAGGAAACTTCTTCCACCAGAAGGTCTTGATACCATCTTGTCCCGGAGTGGGAAAGTTCTTCATGCCTTTTAATACGTTTTTCACCTCCTCGGTAGTGATAGGTGGGCATTCTTCCTCAGGTGTTATGAGGGCATTGCACAGCTCCTTGAAGCTATTTATGTTCTTTGAGTCTTCTTGAAGTGGATGCTGGACCTCGTAGACTTCTCTCCAAAATACTTCGACCTCCTCTGGTTTGGGCGGATGGTCGACAGTAATTGGAGGGTCTTGGAAGAGTTTAGATGGATCAGATGAAAATTGTTGATTTTCTCTGACCCACCTCTCTCTCCGCTCTAGACTTCTCCTAGCGTTAGATAGTATTCGTATTCTGTCAACAATATGTTGTCTGATGGTCATTAGCTTTGATTTGTTGATTGTGTGATGACGGATCCGCAGTTCGCGCGCGAACCGTCGAACCTTGGCAGTGAAATTCCTGCTAGATGTTATGTAGTCAATCACACACTGAATGCGGGACGCGTACTGTCTAGCCCAGCCTATCTTTGTGCTGAGTTGATGCATTCTTCTTTTGGTCTTATGATCAACCGTTGGTTTTGTTTTATGGCTTGCATCTGTCAAAGTTCTCGCTGCATTGTACACACCACAACTGATAGTCCAGAGGTCGGATTCTTCGGAAAAATCTCCACGAAGTTCATCATCCAATTCAGTCAGATCTTTGGGCTTGGGAGAAACCTGAATGTTGATGTTTCTCCGGGTCCTGAAGCATCGTTCTTCCTCTATTGGATGCCTGTTCGCGGTTGGTCTCAGTGTCGCTTCTCTTTCTCTGTTGCCGGCTTGTTCTGGATGCGGTTGAGTAGGCACTCCGCTTATATAACAAAAAAAAAAAAAAAAAAAAAAAAAAAATATATATATATATATATATATATACATTCATATGTGTGTGTGTGTGTCTGTGTGTGTGCATAACATTAACCTCGACTTTAACAGAACAATTTTGTTAAATTTTATTTCTCTTTTTAGAGTTATCGCCTGTGCTCTTTTTCTATTGTTGCTAATTTTCACGATAATCGATCTGCTCAAGGAAAGAAAAGCTTTAAAATGTGATGTGCCACAGGCAGTATGCGAGTTATCGCTGTACAAAAATATTCGTAGCATTCTGAGCTTAAAAGATAGTCCAGGTTCTATTTCCGCTTTACATGGTTTGCGTACTATTAGTACAACCAGTGTCATTTTAGGACATGGTATTCTATTAAGAGCCATGAGTTTACATGCGAACAATACGGAGCTTAACCACGTAAGTATAATATAATGTTAATAATAATATTTATTGGTTTCCTCGTATAAATTCATCTTGAAATTCAGTAGACACAATTTAAGCATTTCTCGACAAAACAATTATTGGCTTTTTTCAATGTTAGTATTTCTAATCAATTAGCCCAATCTAATTTTGAAACTATCTATACATTATTTTTTCACAATTTTGATGATCATCATAAAAAAATGGTAAAAACAAGTGGGGAATACAGTAAGTACAAAATGTAACACAAACAATATTTCAAGAAGCTATCTTGAGACAATATGTCTATTTTTGAACACAATACTTATAATTATTGTTCTTATAATATTTTGATAGTTATAGAAATGTATTCTATTCTGTTTATCAATTGCTTGGATAAAAAATTGTTTATAACCATCATAATTATAAATTATAAAAATTTGTCAAGGTAAACAATTTTTTAATGAACCATTCATCAAATGAGGGATTACGTGCCAAATTTTGTAAATACGTTTCATTGGCTTAAAAAAATTATAGTTTAGACCTATCTGATGTCTCTGTAGAAGATTATTGTCCAGTTCGATTCAGATGTGGATCTAAATCCATGTTTGTTATTTTTTTATGAAATAATTACATATTTTTTCCTGTTCTTTTACTATTCAATAGAGATAAGTAATAGCTCGAAAGTATTTTCTCGTTTTTTTAGATAAAAAAATAATGAAGTTATGCAGCTTTTTCTACGTCAGGTCCGACGTTTTCTAGGAAACGCCGTTATTTGACAAGGGTTTTTTGCAAAAAATTGCTTCTTTGTACTAAAATTGAAAAATTAACTTTTTTTACGAAAAAACGCGCGAATCAGGCATTCTTTAAAACAAATGTAATTATAGTTCTCACTATATTCATTGTCGAATAAGGTTTAGTGTTGGAAATATGCTGCACTAGTCGATCAAAAGTACTAACATTAAAAAACAAGTCCTTCCTGAATAGATGTTCAAATTGCGCATTGGTTTATAACACCAACTATAATCTTAAAGCAAGGAAAGCTAAACTGTACTAAGTCCACTTTTTGAAGAAATCGTATTTTGTTCAAAAAGCATACTTTCTTACTTTTTTATACATATTTCAGTGAAAAAATCAAGGTTTTTACCTTTTTTACCATAAAATTTAGTATTTAAATGTATTAAAACATTTTAAACTTTCAAAGAATTCAAACTAAATAAATGAATTATATACTAAAATATCTTTTTTTAATTTGACGCTCACTATACAATAGGATTTTGACAAGGATTTTTAAAGTGGAGATATTATTATCAAAATTCAACAATTTTGTACTAATTCTACAAATGTATCTTATTTTCTGCTAAATATTAGCATTTTGTTTATGAAATAAATAAAAACAACTGCCTATGACAAAGCCATCGGACGCGTGCCCAAGTTTGCCGTCGAGGTTGCGGACAAAGGGTCCCTACACCAAGGGTTTCTCTGATGAATATGATTACATGGTTACAATAATTAAGGCGCCGGAACCAAGAAGGAGATATAAAATTATTTTGCTGGAGTGGGGAGGCCCCTGGGCACTTGAGAATAAAGTTTCGGATTTTTATTTTAAAAATACATATCCGAAACGTAAATTAAATGCGGCATGTTTTTCTTTGAATAAAAAAAGTTGTGACTTTTTTTAGTTTTTGAATTATTTACCAAAAACTGTTTTTATATCTGATTAAAATATTTCGATACAAATTTTATTGTTAGAAGTTGATTTTCTCACATTTTTATCATTTTTATATTATTCTTTCTCATCTTGTGACTAATTTATCTCATAACAAATGAAAGTCAGGACACTCATGAGTCTGATGAATGTTTTTCTCCAAGAGTTGATAAGCTAAATCACATACATTATGGTACGCGGCTTCATCCAGACATTATTTCATCTCCCTGTACTTAAATGTTCATGATTATTCTTGTTCATCTTTTAACAATCGTGAACTGATATCATTTTATACTATTACATAGGTCCTGCTAATTGAAATTGCGTTAAAGTTGAATGGTTGCTGATCTTCATTTGTTAGTTTTGTGGCGTAACAAATTACAGTCTCATTGATCTGAAGTTAGGCAAAGAAAATAAAACATGCTTTTGTTTATCTGATTATTTTTCATTCTCATATATCCTGAGCCATTTAGTTTCCAGTATTTTTCATTTTTTCTGTGTATGTATACATATAATTTAGAAATGAATTCTATTAGAGTGCCGAATAAGATTCTAAGTGATCTGTTAATCGCAAGTACTAGTAAAAACGTAAGAATTCTGTTAGATTACCTCTGCACGGCTAACTTGATAGATAATGAGCAAGTCAATTTGATACGAGAAATCTTGTTGCGGCACTTCATTTCGTCTTTTGAAAAAAGATGGAAGATTGCGTTCTAAATAGATAAACGTTTATTTTTCAGCCTGCTGGCCTTAAAAAATTGACTTGCTCACACTTCCATTTTTACAGAATTTTCTTAAAACTTACCCTTAAGAATTAACATCCATCCATTCCTTATTTCTAATCCGCACGCTGTTATTGCCTTGCCTTCCTCGCCTCGCTCGCATGTCCCTACTTTTTCGCATTGCCTCGCTTACCAACCTCTGTTTTCGCAGCTAATACCTATTACTTGTCTACTATTTACAATATTTACGTCTTACTTATATCTACTTTCTCTCCTATTTACAATCTGTCCTTCTCCACTCCTCTTCCTCCTTCCTTCTCTTCATCTTCATCTTACCCAACACTCCCTTCACCCAGAACCTATTGAAACCCTCCATGCACCCACACCTCAACCTCGCTATAAGCTCCTGACTTCCTTTCTCTCCTTTCTCACATAAATATTGCGCTCTTGCCCTTGGCATAATCCACACATAGTTCCCGTTAAACCTTGACTCTTATCCTATCTTCTCCTTCTGTCTTCTCTCTCTCTCCATGCCGTTTGGCTTAACCAAGTCATAAACCTTCCTTCCTCCCTCGTGCATCCTTCTCACTTCATCCATCTGCAGTCCATTCATTCTAAAATACCTTTCCCTCTCTACCTCCATCTTTCCACCCCCTCTCCTGTTCTCCTTCTCCCACCAACACTCCCTAACCAGCCTACTTCCCCCTCCCCTTTCAAGAATTTTTCCTCAAATTTACACGCCCGGCTCCCTACTAGAATCCCTACACTCGTTCTCCCCGTCTCCCTCCTGACAATATAATTAGGCGTATTCCTTGCCAACCCCAGAGTCCACTTTACATACCTCTCCTGCGTTCTATTCACCTCTTCACTTTTCTTCCACCCCCACATTTCTACCCCATACAATAGCACACTCATCACTAGTGAATCAAACAATTTCATTCTCCTTCCAAAATCATCTGCGAATAACTTCTTTCCCAACCCCCACACCTGCCTCGTCACCACATTTGCCCTTCTCACTCTCTCTTTTATGTGACCATCCATTCCCCCATACCTTCGAAACACGAAGCCCAGGTACACAAACTCTTCCACCTCCTTTCCCTTCCACTTCCACTCCCTTCCCTCATCCCTTCCTCCTCCTTTTCTGAACACCATAACCTTGGACTTTTCCGCATTCAGCTCTAACCCCTTTTTATCCAGGTATCTTCTCAACCTCTTCATCATCTCCTTTAAGGCCTCCTCGCTGCTTGCCAGCAACACTATGTCATCTGCATACGCTAGTGAACAAATTCTAACCCCTCCTATCCTGACACCTCCTACCACCCCGGCCTCCAGCTTACTTTCCATATCCGCAATTAAAATCGCAAAAAGCGTTGGGCTAAGTGGACACCCTTGCCTTAACCCCCTATCCATCCAGAATCCTTCCGAAATCCCCTCCCCTCCTCTTAACTTGTCTTTGGTCTCTTCATATATCTCCCTTACCCTGTCGATTAGGTCTTTCTCTACTCCCATATCCTCCATCGCCTCCCACATCCTCCCCCTATCCACCGATGGAAAAGCGCCTTTGAGATCCACAAAAAACGCGTACACTCTCGTCCCCTTCTTCGCTAATTCTCTATCCACCAAGTGCTGCAGCACGTAAATATTGTCGATAGTACTCCTACCCGCCCTAAATACCGCCTGCGCTCCAACAATATTCCTTTCCCCTCGACATCCTTCCGCAGTCTCTCTGCCACCACCATCGCGTATACTTTATACGCCGTATTCATTGGCGTAATCCCTCTATAATTTTCCTGCCTATCTCTATCCCCTTTCTTATACAGTGGCACTATTAACCCTTCCCTCCACCCTCCTGGGAATTCCTCGCCCCTCCATACTTTCTTCACTACCTCCTTCAGCCTCTCCCTAACCTCTTGTGTACTAAACAGCCATGCTTCGTTCTCTACCCCATCCAGCCCTGCTGCTTTTGACCTTTTCAACTTCCTTATCTGCTTCTCTATGTCCTCGTCATTCAACTCTTCCATCTCTGCCTCCCTCGTTCTTTTACTTCCCCCCTCCGTCTTCCTTGAATCTGAGCCCTGGAAAGATTCTTTGAAAAATCCCCTCCACTCCTCACTGCCTATCTTCTCACTGACCCCCACCCTACGCTTCCTAAACCTATTCATTATCTTCCAGACGTCCCCCTCTATCTTAAAATTTGCTAACTCCTCTTCCAGATCTTTCTCCTTTTCCTGTTCCTTCTTCTTACACATCAATGTAAACCCCTTCCTCGTTCTCACGTGCTCCTCCCTTCTCGCATTACCCTCTTTCCACTTCTTATACTTGCTCTTCACCTTCCTTTTCATCTTTTTACATTCCCTATCCCACCACGGCTTCACCATTCCTTTCTTCTTCTTTCTGAATACCTTCTTTTTCACACACCGTTTCACCTTCTCTTTCAGATCCTCTCATATCTCTTCCACCGACTCCCCTCTAAAGCGTACATTTTCTAGCTGCTCCTGATACTTCTCTATCGCCTCCCTCGTCCAGGTCACCCTCTCCCCTACCGAGACTTCTTCCCCGCCTTGTCTTCCGCCACCCTCACCTCTTATCCACAGACTTAATGGCTGATGGTCTGATTCCACCCTCCCCTCTACTGCGAATTTTTCCGTCTCCTCCCATCCTTGCATATTCATTACCACATAGTCTATCACCGATACCCCACCTTACTTACATATGTTTATTCTCCCTTTTCGTCCTCATTTGCCATACAATTCGCCACTGCCCACCCTCTATCCTCCATCCAGTCCCTTAGAATCTCCCCCTCCTTATTTATTAACGTATCCTTCGAATTCCTTTCGAAGCTCTCCCCTTCCCTGTATAGGCCCCCTTCCCTTCCCATCCTCGCATTAAAATCCCCGCCCAGTACCACCATACCCTCTTCTCTTTCGCCTAGCAATTCTTCCACACTTTCTTTAATTCTTTCCATCCCATCCTTATTGTACACTGTCACAAACTTACACGCTCACACTCCTATTTTTACTTTCCTCATTTGCGCTCCCTCCCTCTCTTCCTCTCCATGAACTTCTTCCTCTAATTCATCTCTAACTCCGGTTATAAATCCCCCACTGGTCCTTCCTTTCTTCTTCACTCTGACCGCCTCCAGAAGTCTCCACCTATACCCCCTTGGCAGCTTTGGCTCTATTCTATCCCATTCCTTTCTTTCTACCCACGTCTCTACCAGTCCAACAACATGAAATTCCTGGATATACCGCCAGAACTCCTCGTCCTTCTTCTTTACCCCTGCTACGTTCCAGTACAGCACCTTCACTACTCCTCTACCCTGCGTTACCCCCACCGCCCTACTTCCTACGAAACAAATCCCCCTGCACTTCCTTCAACACCTCTTTCTCCTCATCCCACACCCACATCTTCCCGTCTACTCTTATTTTCCGATATCCTACCCTCGCCGATCTCCCTTCTCTCCTCACCCTCCTCGCCCTGTCATACAGCATTTTCTGTACATCCCTTTCCTTTCTCGTCAAATCGTGATGTATGAGAACTCCCTCATCCTGTATCCTACTCTTATTTCGCATTACCCCCAACTTTTCTTCCCAGCTCTCTCACTCCACAACCGCCACTTCCTTCTCTTTTCTCCCCTCCAACTTAATTTTCCCTACCCTGCCTTTAACACATCCTATGCTCTGTAGCAGCTCTTCCACGCCCTTCCTTTCTTCTCCACTCTTTAGCTTCAACCCTCTTATCACAATATTATTTCTCTTGTCTGCCTTCTCTTTTCTCTCCATTCTCAACTCCATTGCCCTTATCCTTTCCCTTTCCGCCCTCTCCTCCTTTTCATTCCTACGCTCTCCTACTTTATCTTCTATCATATTCTCTACACTCTCCCAAATACCTTTAATCTCACTTCCCCCACCTCCGTCACCTACTTCCATTTCCGTCCTGCCCTCCACCTTCTCAAGTCTTTTTTTCGATCTTTCCTTCCACAGCCTGATCTCCTCTTCCATCTGCTTTATTTTAACTTCTTTCTCTTTCCTTTCCCTCTCTAACCCTTCTACTCTCTCCCTCAGCTTATTCATTTCCTTTTCCCACCTTTGATCTCTGATTCTCAAATCCTCCCTCATGCCTTCCATCTGCTCTTTTGTTCCCCTCACGTCCTTCCTTAGCCCCCAGATCTCGCCTACCAGCATCCCGATAGCCTCCTTCTCTGACAATCCCTCCATTTGGGGGGGGGTGACCTACGTGCTCTCACGCTTTTTTTGAAAGGACTCTCCAATTCGCTTTTGTCCAGACTCTCTCGGCTGTCTCTCTTCCTCTTCAAGAGATCCTCCCCGTCACTTGTGCTACGAGCCACGCGTTGTTGTCCGTCGTGGCACGTGGAAAATTTTCTCCTTGTCAACTTCACTAGCAGCACTGACAGCACTCTCACTGCTTACCTCCCGCTCTGCTGCCGGTAACTGGGACCTCTCCATGCAATACCCACCGCGGTAGACAGATGTCTCTGCAGATTTGCCGCCAAATTTTTCCTTTATTTCCCTTGTTTTTTTTCCTTTTCGATCCCTCACGGCCCCTGCAGACACCCCTTTCTCTCCCTTAACATCCCCTAACTCTGCTATAACCACCCTTGACCCCTCAAAGGCCCAAGACTCCCGACCGCAAACTCCTCCGACTCCTGGCCAACCGAACCTCACTTTCTCTATCTACCTGAATCCCACCTCACTCCCTCGCCAAAAACCACTTTTTATCTCCCCAATCCACCCCACACAACTCTACTACGTCACCACCTGTCACCAAACACGTTCTCACTTCCACCACCAACATGCAAGCCCGAGTGCTTTCTATAATGCAGATAAATTTTCTAAACTGAACAATGCATGGTTATCATCTGATTCCATCATATCATTGGATCGCACAAAAGTAGGCAGAAGACCTTCAGAAGATTTTGAAACCAGTTCCAAATCGACTAAAAGAAGGAAAACACTCTCTCTTGTTGACTCATATTCTCCAATTGAAATTGAAAATGCTTTTTTGAATAATTTGTGCTCTTCTAGGAAGAGGAACTTGGCTAACGAGATAAGGAGTATGATATCAAGAGTTTAAGATAAATAACATGGAGAATTTCAAGGACAAATGGAGCCATTTACTTTAGAAGAAGCTATTTCTCTGGCTGAAGAAACAAAATTAACGAAACATCAATATGAAACTATTAGACTGCAAGCTAAAGCACATAATGCTGACATTTTTTCTCTTTATAAAAGTCTTGAGGAAGCCAAGAGAGAGTGTCGTCCTCCCGAAAAAAATTTAACAGTTACAGAGTCTGGGGTGAGGATTGAATTGCAAGATTTGTGCCATCATACAGTGAAGCGTATGTTGGAAATTCCAAATATTTTTCCACCAGATATAGTTGAAGGAAAAAATGTCGTGATGAAGTGTCAATATAAATATGGTTGTGATGGCTCATCTGACCAGAGCGAATATAATCAAAAGTTGTGTGGAGCAGAAAAATCAGATGCAGGAATCTTTATGATGTCAATGGTGCCATTACGAATAATTCAAACTTGTTCCCATAAGCATGATAAGAATTGTTCGGTATGTGCAAAGCCCTTGACAATTTGGAAAAACGAGAATCCTGGATCTACAAGATTATGTAAAAACCTACAAAAATAAAAGTACCGAATAGTCATTGTACCATAACTGTCTTTCATGATTTCGCGTTGACTATGGTAGATGGAAAGGTGTATCAGGCTCTTTCTGGAACTCCTTCTGCTGCCGCATGTTACATTTGTGATGCGAAACCATCGCAGATGAACGACTTACATAAACTTCTAGATAAAACAGAGAAGGTTCAAAATTTCAGATACGGACTCTCTACATTGCATGCGTGGATTCGTTTGATGGAATTGATACTGCACATAAGCTATCGTTTAGGATTCTGCAAGTGGCAAGCAAAAACTGACGAAGAGAAAGCGAAAATGAAAACTGCAAAACAGAGAGTCCAAAAAGAATTCCGTGATAAGATGGGGCTCATTAAAGATGTTGTAAAACATGGCTCGGGAACTACTAATACAGAAAATACTGCTAGAAGATTTTTCAGAGATCCTGATTTGACTTCCGAAATCACAAATGTCGACAGGGAGTTGATCCGTAGATTCGGCATAATTTTGCAAGCAATGGCTTCAGGGGAGGCAATTGACACTTACAAGTTCGGAAATTATTGCCAAGAAACCGCGTAAATGTACGTCAATCTTTACCATTGGTACTACATGCCAGTAACAGCACACAAGATTCTCATACATGGAGCCAAAATTATTGAATCTGCTTTCCTCCTCATGAGTCAATTGACGCAAGAAGCTCAAGAGGCGAACAACAGAATTTTCAGACATCTATGAGAGTTTGACACTCGAAAATGCAGCAGAGAGGCTACTAATAAAGATCTTGGACGGAAATTGCTGATTTCAACCGACCCAAAAATTATAATTCAGAGACAAAAATGGAAAAGAAAGTAATTCTCCTAGATCCTGAAGCCCAAGACTTGCTTAAGACGTAAAATGGAAGCCTGGAGTCATGTTTTGGCAATGAAAGAAGAACTTGCTTCAGAATTTTTTTGTTTAATTTTCATTATTGAATTAACTTTTAGTATCGTTGCCCTGGCAAAATGAGGCAAGTGAGGAATTTTTTACTCAATTGATAATGAAAAAATACTTTTTTCCGGCCTTTTTTTATTTGTTATAAAATTTTTTTATAACAATTATGAATATTATTGTTCAGTTGTCTCTTGTATTAAAACTGCCTTGACTTAGCTAATTATAAGTACAGAACGAAAAAACGGTGTTTTTCTTCAAAACACGCCCAACGTGCACATTTTTTAATAAAATTTGTTTGTATTATTGTTAATTATTATTTAAATACGAAATTTTCCCATCATAGTGATCTTATGCGATGAATTACTTACAAGATGAGGTAAACTAATATGAAAATAATGAAAATCGTGAAAATGAACTTTTAACAAATTATTTGTTTATTAAAAAAATTTTTGGTTATTGCTCGCTATTGGATAATCTTCTAGTAATGTTGCACTATCAAATTGAGTTGATTGCGAAACTTTTTACTCTATTTCTAAGAAGCCAGAGGACTAAACTCAAAAAATTGTCATTGTTTCACCATATATTTGTTTATTTATAAAAAAATGGAGATCTTTTTCAAAAGTCGGCCTCAACAATTCTCTCCGCAATTTTCTCAGCTTTTTTCTAACAAAAAATATCTAAATCGGTCCACGGATTCAGCAGGAATCGTATTTTGAACCAAATCATGTACTTTTTCCCCACTGTGCGACGGTCGGTCAAACCTAGGCCCAAATATGGGCCGGTCGTCGGATATACTAGGGTTCATTATTTCAAAACGACCGAAATTAGGGTACGAATAGCTGGAGTTTTGTGTAGGCATGCCCATATTCGTACCAAAATTTCAGGACACGTAGACACTTCCTTTTTTTAAAACCAAAAAATGCAAAGCTCCATCTTCATGATAAAGTGTAAATGTTGTATAAACAATGTTTGAAAATAAAAAATTTTTATAAGAAATTTGCGAAAAAAAATTTTTAGAAAAAAAATTGTTTGAAGAAAAATTTTTCAGAAAAAATGTGTTGACAAAAATTAAAACAAGAATGATGGAAAAAATTGGTTGTAATCGGTTTCAATCATTTATTTAAAAATTATTTCATTTATATTCCCATTAACAGTTAATTCATTCTACATCTGCATGATGTCGCATAATAATTGTAGAAATTAATGAGAAAAAAAGAGTTAAAAAATTGTTTCTTTTCAACTGCTTTGAGCTGTGGCTTATGAGGATGGTTTTTCAATTGATTTTCAATTCTGTAGGTGTAGCGTAATAGGTAAGACTCCCGACTGCCAGGCGATAGATTCAGGTATAGATGTAGGTTCAAAACCCTGTAGTGTTAGAAATTTTATTTGTAATACAATGTTTGAAAATGTAATATATGTATTCATTCTAAACAGGACCATTAACATTGCTAGTCAAAATACTTGCCATCAATTATCATTTATTTTTTGAATATTTATTTTGTGTATTTCCACCTGTTCATTACGAACCTTCAATAATCAAATTCGGCCCACAATGCTGTCCAAGGTTGGGCCGACATCATCTTAATAGATAGCCCATATATGGGATCAAATGTTCGGCCGACGTTGAGAAGCCAAAGGCGGTTGATTCGCACATGGGAACCAAAGCTTCTTCTCAATGTTGGGCCACTTTGAAAACCAGTGGTGTGCCAACCTTATATTCCGAGGTTGGCTCAACCATGACAAGTATTGTTGGCCCAACTATGGAAAATGGGGAGGACTTGCGTTATCATTACGCTGGTTGGCCCGACCGTTGATTCAGAATGTTGGGCCAACTTTGAAAACCAATGGTATGCCAACCTTGTATTCTGCGGTTGGCTCAACCATAAAAAGTATTGTTAGCCCAACTATGGAAAATAGGGACGCCTTGCGTTATTATTACGCTGGTTGGCCCGAACATTGGCTCACAAAGTTGTGCCGACCTTACCAAGGTTGGCCAAACCATGGTCTGACCGACAATTCGCACCTGGGTAAGTGCGGTTCAGAACAATCGAACTTGCAGGGCTCCCGAAAATGGGTCAGACAACAATGCCGACTACCCTAGAGTTGGACAAGCTAATCAAGACAGAGTCAATGCGATGGGCAGCAAAATCTCAATACTTCTAAGTGGAGGGATCAACTTAGGAACTGCCTGCTGGAGTTTCACGACCCCAGTAGGCCCTCTCAGTGAGTAGGTGACATGGCGCGACGGTATGCTCCGTGGTTAGAGAAAACACCCAGAGCTCGAACTTTTCGCATCAACTTCTGCGAAACCGTGCCAAGGACCTCCGGAAAAGGGATTATATAAGCGGAGCATCTACTCTACCGCAGCCAAAACAATCCGGCAACAGAGAAAGAGAGGCCACACTGAGACCACCCACGGACAGGCATCCAATAGACCATGAGCGATGCTTTAGGACCAGGAGAAATATTAACATCCAGGTTTCTCTCGAACCCAAAGATATGGCTGAACTGGATGACGCGCTTCATGGAGATTTTTCTGAAGAGGCCAGCCTCTGGGATATCAATTGTAGTGTGTACGATGCAGCGAAAACTTTAGCAGGTGTATACCGTAAAAAAAACCAACGGCTGATCATAAGACCAAAAGACAAATGCACTAACTCATCGCAAAGATAGGCTGGGCAAGACAGTACGCGTCCCGCATTCAGTATGTGATTGACTACATAACACCTGGTGGGAAATTCACTGCCAGGGTCCGACAATTTGCGTGCGAACTGCGAATCCGAACTGCGAATCACACACTCAACAAAACAAAGCTGCTGACCATCAGACAGCATATTGTTGACAGAATACGGATACTATCTGACGCTATGAGAAGTCCAGAGAGGAGGAACAGGTGGGTCAGAGAAGATGAACTGTTTTTCTCTAACCCATCTCGAATCTTCCAAGAACCTCCAGTTACTGTCGACCACCCGCCCCCAACCAGAGGAGGTCGAGATATTTTTTAGAGAAGTCTACGGAGTCCAGCATCCACTGAACAATAATAGCTTCAAGGAGCTGTACAGTGCCCTCATAACGCCTGAGGAGCAATGCCCACCTATTTCTGCCGAGGAGGTGAAAAAAGTATTAAAAGGCATGAAGAACTATTCCGCCCCGGGCCAGATGGTATCAAGACCTTCTGGTGGAAGAAGTGTCCTTCTACCCACCAGCATCTGTCACAGTGCTCCTCCCGAAGATGGGTAGCTCATCTGACCTGAAAAATTACAGGCCAATAACGTGTCTGAACACGTTGTACTCAGGCGTGCCAGAAAACCGCATTCAGAACGTAATATTTATAAATAATGGACTCCGATGCAGATACGAACGTCTTATCTGATAGATTTGGTCCTCTGAACCGTCTGTTTCGTGAGTTTACATCTCACGCCGTCAAGGTGGACGCGGAATATATTCCGGTTGTGAAGCCATTCGACATTCAGTATACTGAATCTCGAATGACTTTACAAACAGGCTTCTTCTGGGTACAGCCCATATAGTCGCAAATGGGCGAGACCCTCTTCTTAAAATGGTCAGGAAACATGAAGAAGTGGACAAAGGAACGTTTCTTTACAAAGCAGCGAAGGAGGCTGCTGAAACAGTTGGCCTTGACTTCAATATTAGGGGTGAGCCAAATGCATTAAACATTATTCATCTCGAGTGCTCACTCCTGAAAGACCGGATAAAAAAACCACAGGAGAAAAACTTCCACGAACAGCTCCTCGACAAGAGGATGCACGGCATCTTCCAGAGAAATTTGAAGGATAAGTCGATTATGTATAAGCTAACGTTTGCTTTCCTAAAATCACCCGGATTTTTTGGCGTGTCAAGACGGTGTCATTTCCACTTTCGCATACCGTTGACACATTTTTAGCCAAGACATTTCCGATAATAGCTGTAGAGCATGTCATGCGGAAGCGACGTATATCCAAGGACACAATGCGGCATTTATAGCGAATTCGGTTACCCTGCTCTGGTGTACGCCAGAACACTCCGACCTGTTCCTTCTTACTTCTTCTCACGTTCTTCCTTCTCCCTTCGACCTGCTTCGGAGCAGGTCGAAGTGCTCTGGCGTGCACCAGTGCAGGCTAACCGAATTCGCTATTAGAGTGCTTTATTACCATCTCTGTCACTCCTACGGCATTAGCCCTGATACTGCTCCGCCAATCACTCCTAGGAAAATAGGGTCAATTGCAGGCGCGGATCCAGAGGGGGGCCACGGCGACTTGCCCCCCCCCCCTCCCCCGAGCCCAGATCGAATTTTTTCAAACAAGATAATTGAAGTTTACTATCCCAGCAAAAAGAAACTAATTCAGGAGAATTGCGGCGAATTAACATGTTCAAATTCGCCTAAATTCTGCTTTCTGATTCGTTAAAACGAACTGAGCCAGCGCGAATTGAATGCTTGTTAATTTGCCTTAATTCGTGGTCAAGATAATTAATAAAAAAATTAATAAAAAATGCATACCTCGAGTCTCGAGCCAGCGATCCCGAGTGTATAAGTCTAGAGGACAACACTGAGCTACAGGAATCACTAATATATATTTACAACAGATCCGAGAACAGATCCTATATGCCCTTTCGCGTTAGTTATACATACCTTAAGAATTCGATTGAATAGGCCAGTTTTTAATTGTAATCGCGCTGGGGAATTCTGGCGAATTGGAGCTTGACTTCAAATCTAGCGGATTAAAATGAATTGGCCGACCCTGAAATTATTTCGTGTTGACACTTTCAAATGAATAAGGTCCCCTAAAATATTCCCGCTGAATTCAGACGAATAGGATATTTGAAGACTGTATTACTCTTCACGAATTTACACACATAAAAAGCAAGAAAATTACCATCACGATTACTGGTACTGAAGTCACGATTACTAGAAGTACCTTTAAAAAGAAGTCAAAAACTTCGGAGAAAGCTTATTATTTTGAAATTTATCAATATTTTTAAAAACATTAAAATGTGTTTACTGTATTGAACAGAAATTTCACAAAAAAACAAACTGTGAATCTAACGCTAATTTCAGGGTACCATTTCGGTGCAACAAAAATTAGCCTTGGCAGTGTGAATGGTACCACTACAAAAGGTATGGTTTCCCTTGGACTTGGTGTACGAAACGTCACCTGCTGTCAATTGTTTGTACAGTTTTGCGGCAAAAACAATAGGCGATAGTTTCGTACCCCAACTCCGAGCGATATGTAACCCCATCTTAAAATTAGGTGCAACAAAATTTATCCCAGAGTTTTTACTGTGTCAATTAAAAAAAGACTTCAATGTCAGAATTATTGAACTATATATTATTTTAATTGTTTCTTTGAAGAAAAATTGTTAAGCTACCAAGCACGAAATACGTATTATCATTCGAGAAGTATAATTATATTTTGAAATATCATAACTCAGGGTGGCCGCTGGTCCGGAAGCCAGGAGATGATCGGAATTTTTTCAGAGCGGGAAAAGACAGTGAATTTTCAATTATGAAATCATTCAGTTTACAATGTGGAATTCTAAAATCTTTTACGACAAAAATTTTCCATTTTACATATTTATTTTTAAGGGTACATTTTCAATTAAAAGAATGTTAAAATGCAGTTTTGAAGACTTACACAATACAAGATTAATACATTTTGAAACTGAATTTTGTTGACAAAAATTGTTTTAAGTTGATCAGCTGTAAATATAAATTAAATAATGATTTTAAAAATTAAATTGTAGTTCGTGTACTCGCAATTGAACAATAACACAGCCACACAAAAAAAACCTTTTTCCGGATCTGGCGGTCAGACCATGCTTACTATATGTTTTTGGGGTCGTTGAATCCTAATCCGAAGTCTAAAAAACCCCAGCAGGTCAGAGTTCTGAGATAACCTTAAAAAACCTAATAAAAAATCTTTTTGCGGGTCTGGAGGTCAGACCATGTTTACTATATGTTTTTGGGGTCGCTGAATCCTAATCCGAAGTCTAAAAAACCCCAGCAGGTCAGGGTTCTGACATACCTCAAAAAACCTCATAAAAAATCTTTTTCTTGGTCTGGAGATCAGACGATGTTTAATATATGTTTTTTGGGGTCGCTGAATCCGAATCCGAGGTCCGAAACCTCCCAGAACGTCAGCGTTCTGACAAACCTAAAAAAACATAATAAAAAGTCTTTTTCCGGGTCTGGAGGTTCGACCATGTTTATTACATGTTTTTGGGGTCGCTGAATCTGAATCAGAGGTCCAAAAAATCCCAGCAAGTCAGGGTTTTAACATAACCTCAAAAAACCTCATAAAACTTTTTTTCCGAGTCCGGGGGTCAGAGCATGTTTACTATATGTTTTTGGGGTCGCTGAATTCGAATCTGTAGTGTCAAAAACTCCAGCACGTCAGGGACGCAAGAAAGAGACCATTTTTTCAGCGACCCCAAAAGCATATAATAAAAATGGTCTCCTCCGGACTCGAAAAAAAATGTATGAGGTTTTTTGAGGTTATCTCAAAACTCTGAAGTGCTGGGGTTTTTTGGACCTCGGATTCTGATGCAGTGACCCTGAAAACATATAGCAAACCTGGTCTGACCTCAGCCCGGATTTGAAGTGAAAATATGAATATCGCAGAGTGGAAATAGACGCCTAAATTTTGCTGTTTCAAAATAATCTTTTTATAGTTTATGCTTGTCTTCGAAAATTTTATGAATATGTTATTCTTGTTGAATAATGATTATTCCATGACATGCCAGACGCAGCTTGAAAATATAAAAACATGGTTTATATTTAAACATTTATTAATTATGTTTATAAGATTCGTGATTAATATATTTATATAATTTATAATAAACACTCGAAGCGAATAAATAACTTCAAAATTATTATTACCCCCTTCCCCCCCCCCCCCTTGAGAGTGATTGGGAAGGGAAATTATTGTATGACCCCCCTAAAGCCCTTCTCTGGATCCGCGCCTGGCCAATTGTCGAAAATGAGAAGTGCTGCATATACTGAAACTTCATATTCTCGACAATTGCTTCTGTTGCGCACTCGAGGCCTTGACACAGTTCTCCTTGACTTCGAGAAACGAACCATGTTCGTTATCGAATTTTCGACACCAGCCGACAAGGACATCACAGTCAAGGAGAATGAAAAGAAAGAGAGGTATGAGGTATGAGGGAGTTGCGACGGTATTACCGGGAATATTCTGTTAAGCTAGTCGTCGTTGTCATCGGTGCTCCCGGAGGTGCCAAGCTTTCACTGATTGATAGCCTAAAAAGCATCCCTGCCTGTCAACTAAATGCTAAACTTAAATCCATCGAAGACTGTGTCAACAACTATCTTACGGTCGTGAGACGTGGTTACAGCGTTTCCGTTTACCGTTTCATCTTAAACGTTACCGCGATTTCACTAGAAGCAGGTGCAATTTTATAGAATGGCACCTGCTTCCGTTGAAATCCCGCGGTTGTCCTCATGGCAAACTTTTAGCTATATATACATACATTTATGTGTACCCTATTCTTACAGTTTCCTTTATTCATAAATATCATAACGGCATTAGTAATGTATGGAGTGGATACGTTTCTTACAATCAGCGGATTTTTATTGTCATATTCGTTTTTGAAGAAATATACATCATCTCAAGGAAAATTGAATTTGAAGAGTTACTACTCACATCGTTACATCAGGTGGCTGTACCTTCATTTCATTATTAATATATATAAAGTGAAACTTAAAACACTACAAAAATACATGAAATCTTACATTTCTGTAACCTAATATATATATTGTATGTTATATTTACCTAACGTACTTCACAGGATATTAATGAGAATAAAACCTAGTATATTTTTAAACCTTCGGATACTGTTTTCATATTTTTAAAGGTTAACACCCGCGATAGTTGCTACTCTTTTGGCATCAATGTACTTGGTACCATTCATGGGCTCAGGACCTAAATGGAGAAAAGTCATGAGAGACATGACAACAGATTCATGTCAGAAAAAGTGGTGGACAATTTTCTTATATATAAATAACTTTGTTGATCCAGAAAACAATGTAAGTTTAATTTATGTTAAAGTAGCTTGATTTAATTTGCTCTCTACATCCTGAATTAATATACTCTTTCCAAATATGTTATACAGTGCATGCCACATTTGTGGTCTACAGCTGTAGATATGCAACTTTTCTGGATATCTCCACTTATTTTATATCCACTTGCTAAAAAACCAAAACTAGGATTATTCATTTTGGGTTTATTGCTGGTGGCTTCAGTGGCACTACCTGCAACAATTATTCTTATCAATAATTATCCATTTTCTATGGAAACAGACGCTAGGTAAGCACAACTTCCAGAAAAAATTGCAGTATGTGGAAAGTTTAAATGGGAATCTGATTAGGTCTCAGCCAGTTCGCCGCATTTTTACCCAGGGGCTGTTCAGAACAACTATATTTGGAATTCTATATTAAATTTAGAAAAACTTTGTGAAAGCCGATTTAAAAAAAATGGAAATTTTTTATTTAACTAATAGAATCAAGGGAAGAAAATCTCAAGAAATTTCAATCCTCTCATTTTATTCAAACTGTTTGACACTATTTTTAAAATGTTAAAAATCAATTAAGTTGGACTTTCGTTCTAACATAGAATAGACTAACTTTTCAATAATAACATGGTTGGTTTTTCTCAAGGAAATCTAGTTAAGATTCTCTAGAAAACAAATTATTTCCTGTAAAAACTGACGAAATTCTTTATATCCTTTAAAACAATTACTTAAAAAATTTTACAAATATTTTCGTCCAGTATACCTTTACAAGATATGTGTTTCTGACGAATCTTCGCTAGATTTCATTGAGAACCCCACTTTTATCTCTTTAAAAACAGCCAAAACGCGAATTTCTGTATAAAATTGTTTATATAATAAGCATTAAGCAATGAATATTTTCCGACAAACTATGTCCTCCTAAATCTGGGTTATTGTAATTATTAACATTTGAGATTACTGAGATAAATGAACATTATGTTCCTACATTAAAGGAACTAAAATATACATTTGTTTGAACGATTCACTATTTGTATCGGGGAATGAACTATTATTGAGTATTATTATTGAGAAGTAATTTTCAGTCAATTCCATTCTCATTATATGTGGGCGTCAAAATGAAAAGGGCCCTTGTGGCTGGTATGGAGTTACGTATAGTGTCCCAATTAATTCACTATAGGTCCCTGTATCAAACCCCACTCAAAACCAAAAATACTCATTTTCATCTCAACTTTGAAAAACACGAATATCTCCTAAACTAGAGCCGGCCATAAGAGCCCTTTTCCTGCGGACGCCCACATATTAACAATTATTAATAATAATAAATCCTTTTCAGTTTCGACCATCTTCTAAACATGCTTTATAACCTGTATTCACCAACTTACACGAGAGCCAGTCCTTGGCTTATTGGAGTATTTCTTGGATTCATAGTACTTAAGGCACCAAAAAAAGTGCATAAGGTGCAGTTTTATTACATTTTTATAACTTTGAAAATTCGTCCTTTTTACCTCACTCAATATAATTAAATTATATCAATATAATTTCCTGATAGACAACAGTTTTCATTGGGTGGTCAATGGCTACAGTTTTCTGTCTATTTTGCATAGCTGGTTACTGTATTTCAGTAGACAGGTATTACGAATATGATGTAATTTGGGAATCGACTTTCGGTGCCATATCGAGACCAGTTTGGTCAATTGCAATAGCGTGGATTATTTTTACTGCCATTCGAGGCTACGGAGGTAAGCCTAATGAAAACTATATGTATAATCAATAATAATAACAGCAGTACACATAAATGTTACTCAGATTGATTATCATAGAGAGTATTTTTATGTTTCGAAAGACAGAAGAAAATTAAAAAGTTAAAAATTAACAAAATAACGACCATTTTTTTTTAATTTAGGTTATTTTCTAAAAAATATACACACGAGACACGGAATACCATATCTTTTTTTTATTTTGGAAATACAACTTTTTTTTTCTAAAAAAGCGGTCGCCATTTTGTTCATTTTCATATTTTTAAAATCTTTTGCGAACTTTGAAAAAATGAGAAATCCACATCAGAATCAAGGTAAACAGGTAATTATAAGGAAAAAAGCTAAAACAGGTGATTATCTGGGAAGACCACCCTACAGTATTTTATAGAACCTACTATAGATAATAATTAAAAATACTAATATATGTGAAATAAGTATTGTTACTTAATCAGTAATTAAGACTCTATACGTATTATCAAACTAAAATTAGAATGAATTATTTTATGTATATATTTGTACTTTCAATTAATGATTATCTAGTGTAGTGTTATTGTAGACTGTAATATGGTCTTACTAGATTACTTAAAATTAATGGGCCCGCTTTCTTTAATTATTCTGAAAAAAATTTTGGCAAAAAAATCATAAAAATCAGTTTAGTTTAGAAAGAACACACACCAAGTTTTAAGTTTTCTTAACAATTTGAGCCAAAATTGGAAAATTTTTAGTGATGGTTTTAAATTATATATAATATAAGGTATATTAAAAAAACTATATTACTCGTAATAAAACGTACTGTGTTACCTTCATATTTTCTCAATACTAATTATCAGTTGTTCTTACTTTGTTATGATCGTTATTCATTCACATAATATACCTACAATTATACAGGTCTCGTAACCAGATTCTTGTCTCTTCCGGTCTTCTTTCCTCTAAGCAGATTGTCTTACTGTCTATACCTAGTACACATATTTGTAGAAATATTAAACACTCAGACTGTAAGGACACCCACGTATTTCCAAATGTATCGCGTGGTATGTATGATTGCATATCTTTTTCAAAAATATTAATTTTATTTCTGTTAAGTATTATTAAACAACTCATTTTTTACAGTTTCTTGGCTTTGTCGAAGATATGCTATTGTCTTTGGTGGTCGCCACATTCTTCTGCATTGTATTTGAAATGCCAGCTCGAACTTTGGAAACATTGCTTTTAAATCCATCTACTACAAATCACAAGGCAGAACGGAAGCCTGATCAAAAAAGTGAAGAAAAAGTATAGAACCATGATATAATTAGAAAAATAGTTTAAATCATTTATTAATGGATAACAAACCTGTAACTAAATTAGTTTTACGTTAAAACTTTTAGTTTCATTTTCTAGTAAAAATGGTTCTTACCTTTTTCAATATAATAACTGACAACATTGTGTCAATCAACTTTTGCTATAAACCTTATGTTGATTTATGATAAAAACGCGTATAAAAATACGTCTTTAAACCTATTTTGCGAACAAAATGAAAAAAAGTCTAATTGTTGGACCTTCATATCAAAAGGGCCCTTATGGTCGGCTTACAAAAAACGAGAAAAATGTGACCATTTTTGTTTGAAAATCCGGTGTTTTCAAAAATAATAAAGATAATAATTATCGGCTTTCTTTTGATTATAATTAAGGGTTTCTCGTTGTTCGAAAAGCCACAACAAAATATTGAAAAGTTGAAAACTAACAAAACGAGGAACGTTATTCTGACAATTTTTTTGGTTTTTCTCAAAAAATATTGGAGGATGGAAAAAGTTTAAAGCCAAACTTCCTCTCCCAGAGTTTTTATCCTCAAACCCTCAAAAGTTTTTTTTTGCCCTCTCGTAAAACAAACAATTTTACGAAGAAAAACTTCGCACTTAGGTATTTCTGCTGTCCCACCCTTAAATTTTTATATATTCTTTCAACAAATATTTTCTCAATATCAACTAGAAGTTTACTATGTACGCTTAAAATGATAAAATATGTATATTGTCATCAATTTCTCTCTCAAAAAGCTGAGGGTTGAGTTGAAAAAAAAAAATTATTAATTGAAGCCGTTGGTTCAAAAGTAGTGAAAAAAGGAGTCCAAAAAGGTTAAGTAGTGTTCTGGTCAAAACTAAACTAAGTACGCAAGAAGGGCCTATTACATGTATGATTATCATAACCTGGAATACAATAAAAAAGCGCGAATCAACGCAAAACACTGAACATAAGATCAATCACGTTGAAAGGCAATAATTTTATAAAATTATCAAATATATTGAAGCAGCAAACCCTCCAGTAAATAAAAATATCAGACACATCATGAACCGCATACATGAGTTGATATCTCATTGTCATAAATCAAAATATAATTTTTTTAAATAAACAATTTCGATAAATGGCACTAATGAAACAAGTTAAAATAAGGTTACGAATTTTCCATTTTATACACATTTTCCCGTACAGATCTAACGTTAAAAAAGGATTCTGAAAAAGAAAAATAATATGCAGAAATGAAGAAAACAAAATCATGGAAAATGGATCTGAGCAGAAACATTAGTTTCATCCCTTTTGCTCTGCAAGGAATGTTTTGTCAATTTTCATTGGAAATAAACTTTTGAGCTCAGAAAAGCCATATAAAAAGTGTTTATTAGTCTGATTTGGAAGTATCCATATCATTATTAATTTATATTTTTATTTTTAAAATTTTTCTCAAAATTGAGATTTTTGTGGCTAGGTCAAATAGAGAAAGATTTTACTCATTAAATAAAATGGGAAACATTTAAGGTAAATAAATTTTGGAAAATGAGTAAGTTAAGTAAGTTTAAAATCATTCTTTTGTTGGCTAAACGGTGAAATAAATGCCCCTATATTTTCATTTTAGAATAGCATCCTATTCCTATTACAATATCAATCTATTCTGGCACCGTGGGATTCGCGATTCGGCGCTCGTAGTAGTCGGACGTATTTCCATATTAGTTGTTATGTGTTATCTATGAATTCTGTTTGGTGTTGCTTGGTACTTTTTGGCGTGGCTTTTCGCGTCATATATAAGCTTCTTTGTACCTTAAATTTGAATGGAATGAAGAAACCAATGTCTGCTGCCTCACATGTCTGATTGATAGGAAGGACAGTAAGGGAATTTACTGCGATCAGGTGATTTATTGATTCCCGGCCCAGCATTTGTACGATACACTGGAAAAGGCCAAGTTTTGCGGATTCAAAGGTACCGTCTTATTTCATATTGTGCGCTACGTGGATCTGGATTTCACTGTGGATTATAATCCTATCTCGATTCTGACGTTTTGGTGTTTTCTGATTTATTTTCATTTTATTTTTATTTTTTCTCTCTTTTAGCTATCTGTAAGGACTAATAATGAATGTTCCCTTTTCTGTTTGATTTAATGTTAGTTTAGTTAAATCTTGTGCAGGCGCACAGTGGGGCCAAATGGAAAAACGATGTTCAAAATAATCTGTAGCTCGCAATTCTTCATCGATTTTCAACTTTTTTTTCAAAAAATTCAGCATTAAATTCTTAAGAAACATGTCGAGGCCGATTTTTAATTTTTTTTTTTTTAATTTATATAAAACTGCAAACATCGAAAAAAATGTTGATTTACAACATTTTTTTTTTAATTCTCTGTAAAAATTTTTTTTAGTGGCATCAGGCCTCAGGTTTGATGCGCAAGGGTCAGTGAGAGAAAAAAATTTGTTGTTATGTCAAGTTATTTGTTATAAACAAATATTTGCAACAAATAGCCAGTATGATGGATTATGTTTTTGTAAAGTATATTTATGCATCGATGTCGCTTGTTCTGAGCAACGAGGTGACATGTGATCATGAAAATGTGATGTCCGATATTATTTCTTAACTTTAACAACAAATAATATAAACAAATGCATGATTTAAACAGTTTTAGGCAGAAACAAACCGTATTTTCTTCCGATTGTCCTCGAATCTCATTGCCAGTGATACACATTGATGTATTATTGTCACGTAAAATAATTTGTTTAATTTATCAACAATTATTATAAACAAATGCATGATCTGAACAGTTTTAGGCAGAAACAAACCGAATTTTCTT
>CAKNXH010060624.1:126043-143682 GCA_932178445.1 Andricus quercusramuli
TGTGGATACTATAAGGATACGCTGTAGCGTATCCGCTCCGTTCGTTCAGTCCGCCAGGGAGAACAACGCAGGGATGGGGATGGTTTGTCAAATGTGCTGGACAGCATCCGGGCGGGTATACAGTCCCCTTCATCTCAGCTGGAAGTATCCCAAGCCAAAGAAATGGCTCGTTCCGCGGTTTCAGCCCCACCTGAACAATCTCCTTCACGTGGGAATGATCAGGGATATCAGGATTCTCCTAAGAATTCTGGATTGAGCCGGGAAATGCCCTCCTTCACTGCTAGCCCTGTTCTTCAGTTTACGGATGCACACATGAGCTGGTCCAGAATGGGGCTTGACCAGACCATAATTTTTCCTGAGTCTGCGTCCCCCCCTTTTATTGTTTTTCTGGAATCTCTGACTAGGGGAGTCAATGTGGGAAAATTTGATCCTCTGGCACTGGCAGACAGGATTGAAAGGGTCATTTCGGACCCAAATGAAATCCTTCGCAATGGCCAGAACCGTGTCAAGATTTTTTGCACAGAAAGGATTGATGCAAACTCCCTGGTTTTATCTCCGGAACTTAGACACTTGGGATATCAACTTTATATTCCACCTTCTCTTATTCAAAAAAGGGCATTTGCGAATGGTATCCCATTAAAGTACTCCGCTCATGAAATTGTCAATAGGATCAGTCCTGATGAACAGGGTAAGATCATGGCCGCGAGACTGCGAACAAAGAACGATGGCTCTCCTGATGAGAGAGTGGAATTTGTTTTTTCCTGCTCTGAGATTCCTTGTCGTGTGCTAGTTTCCAACGTCGCGTTTAATTTTACCCCAGTGATAGATACCCCCACCTATGAGATGTTTTCATTGCCAGAGGTACTGTCATGGTTATGACCAATGCAGGTCTCACCGCCCAATCTGTGAATTCTGCTCTGGACATCACAGGACTGACACTTGTCAGCAAAGGTTGATCTCGCGATGCTCGTACTGTAGAGGGCATCATTTGGCTTTTTCCAGGGAATGTGAAGTCTACATCTATGAATTTGAGGTGATGCGGTATCGCTTTTGAAACAATTGCGGTTACGCGGACGCGGACCGGAATCTGCGGGAGATGGGCCTTATTCGTCCCGGGGGTCGCAGGTCAGCACCCCCCTCTCCCCCTCCCGCTAACTCACCTCCTATACTTGATAGAGAAGACCTACAAACGGGCTCACCAAGTAGGCCTGGTTCTTCTTATTGGATTCAAGACTCACTCCGGGAGGCGGCCAATAACTTCCTTATGGCTACGAGAGAAACAAACTTACAGGTCGGCGCTGCATTGGCCGACCTCGATATCGAGTAGCGTTTGGGACAGATTTGATACTCTTTAGGTGTAGGGCCTATAGATAGGATATACTTATTTTTCCCCAATTCGTTTGTTTGTTTGCTGCTAAACTGTAGCTCTCTCTTTCTTCGTTCTGGTATCAGTCGGTCAAACCCATGTGGCGCTATGTTTGGTTATCTTATTTTGTTATTAATTTAAAGTGTATTAATTATGCACTCATGATTTGTTTATTCCATTCGGACTAATCTGGTTGGTAAAAGAATGATTGAATACAATGAATATTCATGCCCAAGTTTTAGACTCTAACAATCTTTAAGTTAAAATTTAATTTATTTTTCTTTTGGATTTTTTTTTCCTTTTTTTTTAGATCCTTCTGATATGGTCTTTTGAGCATATATATCATTTGCTTGTTTGTTGTTAAATTTTATTCTTTTATTCCATTTTAGCGTAAGTCTTTCTTACTGCTGTTTGCCTTGTTTGGAAAGTTTTTAATTAATTCAATCGATTGATTTTGTTTCTGGTTTAAATTGTAGTTCCTTCCCTTGTTTTTTGGCATAAGTTGGACATACTCATGCTATGCTATGTTTGGATAGTTCTATAAAACAAACATAAACTCTTTTAATGTTTACATTACTTGTTTGTTGTTAAATTTTTATCCTTTTATTTCGCTTTGTCATAAGACGTTCTTACCTCTGTTATGCATTATTTGGACAGTTTTAATTAATTAATTCGATTGTTTGTTGTTTTAGGCATAAATTTCAGTTCCTTTCTTTTGTTTTTGTTTTTTTGACATAGGTTGGACATACTTATGATGTGTTATGTCTGAATAGCTTTATAAATATTCTTTAAGTTTACACTTTTACGAGCTTTTTCAATCCATTTAGATTAGTTTCTTTGTGGAAACTATTAACCAGCATGAATATTTATGTTCAATTTTAGAGACGAACAACCTCTAATTTAATTTAACTCAACTTTCTTTTTGAAGTATGGAATCAATTGTCCGAAACTCGGACTTTTATGTCTATCTAGATTTAAGTAATTTACAAATGTTGTACGTGTTCATGAGATATCTCAATATATTTGGGTTCGTATAGCCGAAGAAAGAATTAACAACTGGGATGAATATTCAATTATGAATTTTCAGATTCTAACAAGCTTTAAGCTAAATTGAATTTAATTTTCCTTTGAATTCTGAAATTGAACTTCAAAAACTCGGATTGTAGGAAATCCCTATACAAGGAATTTTAAATTAAACCATTATAAACAAGTGGTTACATAACCCTCATAAATCTAAATATAAATTGTACGGCCCTTGGCCTGGAAATAAAGGGGATCTGGGTGCCAGCATGACCCCTATGTGACTTTTCTGTAACCCGCTTTTCTGCTGTCTAGTTTTTTTTCTTAGTATTAGGCCTGGCCCCGATCATAACTACCAGGGTTGGTTTTGACACCTATAACTCCGATCATCTGCCGGTCTTTGGAAAACTTGACGCCTCCCCGTCTATGATCTCCACTCACTCGAACAGGTTCAACGTAGAATCACTAGATTGGTTCCAGTTTCGTAGACAGGTGGATGAGGAGATCCCGACACCCTCCCAGGCTTTGCTTGATAAGGATCTTCCGACAAGGGTCTATGACAGGTTTGTGAACGCCCTTTTTGCTGCCTTGGAGATTAATGGTGCATTCAGGGCGAGCAATCGCGAAACTGGCAGGAAGAGGGAGCCACTCTGGTGGAATAGAGAATGCGAGGTGGCTCTTGAGAGAAGGCAAGCGGCTAGAAGGAGATACCTAGCTAACCAGTCACAGGAGGAGAAAGCTGCTTTCAAAGTAGTGGACAACGAGGTCAAGGCATGCTTCGTGAAATCAAATACCAATCTTTCAGATTCTTCTGCGAATCTCTCGACTCTGCTGGGGGTCTCGCCAAGATATGGCGTACTGTTAGGGCTCTGGCCTCTCGTACCTCTTCCCTGAATTGGTTCGCTCAGACATCCTGCTGGTCTCGGTGGAGCCGATCTTGAATCCGGATGAGAGGGATCCAATGAACCAGGCCTTCTCTTGGGGTGAATTCCAGTCTGCCCTCTCCACGTGCAAAATGAAATCAGCACCGGGGATTGATGGTATAACTTATGAAATCATAAACGGGCTCTCTGATTATTCGCAAAGATTTCTTCATGAATTGTTCAACGCCATGTTTAGGGATTCATCTTACCCGGAGACATGGCGAGATACCAGGGTCCATTTTATCCCTAAGGCTGGTGGGAAAGGGTTTCGGCCAATCTCACTAACGTCGACTCTCTGCAAATTATTTAAGAAGTTGACGCAGAGGCGCCTCGAATATCTGACCGAGAGTAGGGACTGGTTACCGGATTTCCAATATGGCTTTAGGAGAGGTAGATCCTCCATGGATTGTGTGGCAGCGGTTGTAACCGACATATTGGCAGGTGAAAGTCAACGGTGGCCTTGGCTCTGTACTTGAAAGGAGCTGTTAATGCAGTCCTCCCAGGAGAGCTTATCGGAGAGTTGAGGGATCTTGAGGTTCCGGGAAGGATTTTTAACTTTGTCTCGTTTCTCGTCTCTAAAAGGAACCTGCTATTTAATACGGATGGCACTGATGCTAGAGTCTCGGGTGTTGGTGTTCCTCAGGGAGGGGTTCTTTGCCCACTGCTTTTCAGTCTGGTTTTAAGGAGAATCAAGGAGTGTCTTCCGTTCGGGGTTAAGATCTCAATGTATGCCGATGACGCCTTCCTTTACGTGACCTACGAAGTGATTCAAGATGCCCAGGCTCTACTGCTGCGTGCAATTGGAACGTTGTCGTCATGGTTGAGGAGAGTGGGTCTTTCAATCTTCATCCCGAAATGTCAGTTATGTGTTTTCTCAAGGTCCAGAGATAGACTTGATGACGTCATCTTGAATTTTGAGGGAGCAGATATTGAAAATCAACCCTCTCTTAAACACCTGAGCGTTTGGCTCGATAGACGAATGACTTGGACGATCCACATTAAAAACATAGCAGCTAAGGGCTCAAGAGCAGTTAACATCATGCGTGTTATTTCCAGAGTTACTTGGGGAGCCTCTCCTACTCTTCTACTCACAGTGCACATAGGTTTAATCAGGGCCTGTCTGGAATAGGGTGCTCCCCTCTTCTTGGGGGCGAGCCAGACAGCCTTGAAAATGCTCGATCGGGTTCAATATGCGTCTTTGGGTGGCTGGGGAAGCTCCACTGTCGTTAAGGAGGGCTCTTCTTGCGAACAGATTCATTTTGAGGAACTTCGGGTGGAGCAGGAGTCCTCTTACCGATAGGCTAACAGTTTTGGCTTCAAGATCTTCGTCTAAGAGGTTCTGGGTTCAGCCGCAGCGCTGTGGATTAATAATTGCCTTTAACAATATGTTCTCATTCATCCGAGTCTTGAATACCACGATTTGGCCTGCTTATTTCGATGAGGACTGGATTGATCTGGTTGCGCACCTGGATATTGACCTTGAGTCTTGCCTTGCCCTCAGGGAAACGGCGTATCCAGGGACACTCTACGAGGAATTTGCAGGCACGAGATACCCTGGGGCGACTCGAATATTCACTGATGGCTCGGTGAACCCTGTTTCGGGTGCTGTGGGTTGTGGTTTCGTCATCCCGGCTAGGAACCTAAGATACGGCGTGAGATTGAGGGACTACTCGACTCCCTTGACGGATGAATTACAGGGTCTCTTCCATGCCCTCATCCGAGTGCTGGGAGAAATGGAAGGATGTAGTATTGTTTACAGATTCCCAGGCAGCACTTAGGGCTGTCCGAGATAGATTTGTAGACCCTCTTGGGCACACTCTAGCACGTTTGTTGGGTAACGAGGCTGCTTTTTCTGGCCGGTTAGGGATCTCGATCCGCTTCGCCTGGGTTCCATCCCACTCAGGAATAATAGGTAACGAGACCGCTGACGAGATAGCGAAAACAATTGCTGCCCTCCCAATGACGGCTCTGGGAGAGTATTTTGTGGGGGAAGTTCGTGAGATATGCCAACGTGATTCTGCTGATTGGGCGGCACTATGCTGGCCTTATGGAAGGACTGATGGTTAAAGAGCTGATTATTTCAGTCACGTTTCGGTTAAAATCCCAAGACCATGGTTTCAGGGCTACAGGCTCCCAAGACGATACATCAATCTAGTTACGAGACTAAGAACATCACATGTTTGCACGGGTGATCATTTCATAAGAATGGGCTGGAATATCCCTGAGGGATGCGAATGTGGTGCCGAGCTGAAGGATCTTACGTATCTCATACATCAGTATCGTTTGCTCGCACGAGGCCGGCCCGGGCTACTCAGGTATATTAACCGAGTTTCCCCGGGCCTGCCTCCGGAGCTATTTAATTTTAATGATCTAATTTTTAATCCCACTGTAGAATCGGTGGGTGAGCTGGGCCGTTTCTTTGGGGGGGAGTGAAAATCTAATACTATAACTTCAACCGGGTAATGTCCTGCTTGGGGGCCCCTCCCCTCCCTTCCATTTCTTTCCCGTGAACTGGAGCAGACGGACTGCCATTGGGACACCATTGTGGTTGGATTGACACAACCTGAATAGTAGTGGATCTTTGTTGGCCAGACGGGACGCACGACGGTTGGTCAGAAAGAAGAAATCTGTGTGAAAGATTATTGGCGTTCACTGGATTACCTGGTGTTAATTGGATTATTTAATACTCAAGAATTTGAACTTTGAATTTTGATTGGAACATGGCTACCTGAATCAAGACGCCACAAAGAAAGAAAGAAGATTCTGGCACCATGACCTAGACAGTTTATCAAATTTTGAATGTTTTTAAATGGAATGAGTTGCTAGTCGTTTATCAAAAATAAAGGACTTCTTTCGATTTTTCAATTGTTACTAAACTAATACAACATTTTCAGTAATTGGTATTCAACTTTTATTAAATATTATAACTAGATATATATTTTTTACAATCTCTTAGTTTTAATAAAGATTTTGCATTTTTGTTAGCGACGGACGCGCCCATTTTTTTGCGTCGTATTCAAACGCCTGTTCGAGCCTTGAAGAAGTTAGTTACGAGTGGAGAAGTTATATTAGCCGCGACTCACAAGAAATATTCGGAATGCTTACATAAAAAATTAAAATGATGTGAATACTTCGGCCCCTGTAAATTTCCTATAATGAAACTTAAGTTCAGTAAACTTCATCTTCGGATACTTCAGTCAAATATAAACTTCATTTCGATGACCAGGTTGTTTAAAAATACATTATGCATACGAGCTAATTTGTACATGAAGATTGATAGAAATGCGTATTTATGCGACAAATATAAACATTGATATTTGGATTACAGTGCTATATGCTAGATACAAAAAAGCAAACACTCTCAGATAATGCGTGTTTACATTACGATAAATAAAAAGACGAATATATTTCCCTAAGAAAATAACGGCAGTAGAAATGCCAAGGTTATTGCGTTTCACCTTAATCAAAAGAACAGCTTTAATAGCCTTCCTTTTTTGTTTTAAACATATTTCTTGTTAATGTTTTCTTCAAAAACATTTCTTGACAAACAAATTCGTTTTACGAAACAACTTTTGGTATTTCATAATTCTGGTACAAAAAATTCATCGAGCCTAAACCTTATCGACCACGTGTTAACAGATTTTTGTCAAATTTGTTTAACAGCAACAAAAATTGTTTGTAAATTTATTTAAAATGATCAGTTTGACTACTGATTTTAAATAATTTTCGACACATTTCATGAAACCAATATCGTATCCAAATTTTACCCTACTTCAGTTCACTTATTAATTTTATAATTATGCAAAACAATCGACAATTTCTCGTCAGATCAAATAAATGTCTTTTATATCTTGACTAATCGATGCCCTGGAAATCACCAATTGACTATCTTTCAAATTCGTCGTTCACACAAAGGCGACATTGAACGAAGGCACAATTTTGTGTGACAACTTTGGCTCTTACTTACTATCGATTTATAAATCAGTCCATTTGTTTAGGGAAGCGGGTTTCCGATCCTTCGCCTTCCACTTGAGAATCTGCTTCTCATGCTCGTACTTGAAATCTTCTTCGGTTATATTGAGTCTTAGAATCTGTGGAAAGTAACTTCGATTAACACTTAATGCTACAAATTTTCGATTCACAAATACAGGCCTCGGATTTCAGAGTTCAGCGATAAAAAATAGTATCAATTGTGGCACAAATTTTGGAGAATAATAGCAAAATTGTGGTTTGAAATTTTTTGATTATCAAAATTATAATACACACGTAGGCTCGGATCGATTAGAATGCTTTAGTAAAATTTCGAAGAATTTATTTCTATTTTCTGATGAAGATCGGCAGCTTGTAATATTTTGTTTTTTTAAAGAAGAAAATTAGACCAAACGTTTCACGTATATTATAGAATACTACATAAAATGATCAACAATAATCAGTAAACTGAATTTTCTTTATTCTATGATAAAATCCTAAAAAATTGCAAATTGTATTTTCACAAACAAAATAAGCTTTGAAGTTAGGACATGCAGGGTCTGTTCCATGAGTAGTAGGAATAAATTTCTATAGCCCAAACGTAGCAATGGAGGGAGTTTTTTACGTTCAGGATGGGTGGCGGGGAAAGTTAGGAACCAAATGCATGCTCGAACAGTGATCTCCGAGCATTTGCGACGTAAATGTCGCACGAGATGTAAACCCTTTTTGTAGGCTTCCGTCACGCCCTTAAAACGGACCGCACGCTCGTTCAGCGTAGGGATGGGCGATTCTCTCGAAAAGATCGATTAATGAATCGATCCAGGATCGAATTTTTGAAGATCGATTCAGAAAAAAATTGAATCAGAAGAATCGATATTTTCAGATCGATGTAAAAATGTACTTAATATTTTATATTTACAGTCCAAGCTCCGAGCATTGCCACCCCGAGCATTGCCGGTTCCCCGATTTCTCGCTCGAGCACTACCCCCACTTTAGCGTCGCACGCAACCGACGCATTTCATAGCTAACGCTCCGAGGATTGCCGGAAACGAAACGTCCGAATCTGAAGGTTTTTTTCGGGCAGAATCTCGAAATTTTCCAGTCAAACAAATTGTTCATTCTATTATACATATAAGAAATGAAATATGAGGAAATCTGTTCGTTATTCAACATTATTTTTAATCCACTTAAAAAAAATTTGCTATTATATAAAATCAAATTTATGCACTATAAGGTATCAATGTTTCTTGCACGAATATTTGTGAATATATTACAATATCAAAGATAGCTAACTAATCAATTTTTATTTTACTTTCCGTCAAATATTTGAGGGCTTTGCACAGAGATGTTTTGGATAAATTTTCAACATAAAACGTGAACTTTAAAACCCGGAAAAAACCATGAAAAATTATAAAATCGCGTTCAAAAGATATTAGATGCCTGATTTCAGCTTCTTTAATATGCATTTCTATGAGGAAACTGCTCGCAGTATTATTGCGCGGTATAAAACGTGGAAAAGAGTGAAATAATTTTTTCTTGTACATATTTTAGCTGTGTCGGTTTTTGAATTTCCATTTTTCAAATGAACTAATATCTATTCTCACTGCTGTAAAAAAAGCTTTTCATTGTTTTTTTGTTTTGTTTACGTTTTTCATGTATATTATAATTACGAAGATTACACGAGTGACATCAAATTGTGGTTATAATTGACAATTCGATATTTGAGTTTCTCTTTGTTTAAAAAAAAACAAGCAATAAGACACAGTAATTATTAATGTGATGCACGAGATTACATAGGTAACGTTAAAAGTGAGGTGAAATATTTGTCAGTTTGACGCTTTGTTTACATTTATTCTGAGAATCGAACATACCATAGCTAATGTTCGATTTTTATGTTTCACATACCTTTAAACTCGGGTTTATAACAAAATAATACAATTTGAATCATTTTTGTACACATGTATGTACACTAGGTACATGAAACGATTTTCGAGATAGATTTTTAAACTAACCGACGCGCGGCAATGCTCGGAGATTGTCAGCTGTATTCTTCTCTTCCACGCATTCGAGCGTGACCGAGCTTAGAGTGGGGGTTTATGGCTTCTTGGAATTATACTCCCCTACAGCCCCGAAAACGGTAATGCTCGGAGCTTGGACTGTACTTACAAATCATTACATTCATTCAATTTCAAATAAAATTATTAAAGATAAGCAATTAGACACTGTTTATTCCTTTTTTTCACAAAAAACTTTGTAAACCAGGAAAAATGCTTAAATGCTTAAATCTTTGTTCTTTTATATTGGAAATAATTTATTATTGAAAAGTAATTATGATGCATATTTTAAATTACAGTTGGAACAATATTTATGAGTAAAATAGAAATGGGGAAAAACGTTTCGTTCATTTGAACGTTCGGAACTTCAGGTACATAAAAAACATGGGCTATGATGAAACAACAGTGTGATGTGTAAATTTTTCGTAGTTTTATTATCGTAATATAAGTAAACATTTTCCAATTATTATAAAATATGCAATAAACAATTCAAACCAAAATCTGATATTCGAACAACTAATATATGAATATAATTTTATTTACCTAATCCTTTCTTCTGTCGAAGATAATATCTTTGCTTCTGTCTACTGAAATATACTAGTCTGGCATGGTCGAACAAACTATGCAAATTTGATGCCATAAAAAGTTTCGGACCATTGCGAAACTTTGGTAATAAACATTTTGAGCGCAGGTTGCGCTTCCGCTTAGATTGAGATTCAGTCTGGGGCACAAAAGAAAAAATTATAGGAGCAATAAACATAAAAAATGTACGCCGTGGTCACGAAACTATAGGACGGGCAGATAAATAAATAAAAATTAAAGAATCGCTTCTTCGATTCCGGGAGTGAAGAATCGATCCAATAGAAAATCGACTCGCAAAGAATCGATTCAAAAGATCGGTCTTTTGAGTGAAAAGGATCGATCTTTAAAGAATCGATCCAGAATCGCGCCCCATCCCTAGCGCCAGTCAAAAACAGCTGATCTGCTCATCGCATCCTCTCCGTATGCCTGCGTAATCATGGTGAAAGCCTCGGTTGGAGACTTTCCAAGTTTAACACAAAACTTCACCTCCGCTATATGAGCGTGCGGTACATTTTGAGAGCGTCTACTTATGGAACAGACCATGTAGACTTAAAAAGGGGTACACCTATTTTTAAATGTTTTATGAAATTATAAGGAACACAAAAATAGAACAAAACAAACAAGTAAGGAAATTCCATAAAATTAAACTGATAATTTTCTATTAGATGGAGGTATTTTGAATTTTTGAAAGATTGTCTTTGCATTAATTATTTTTAACTGGAAGGTTTCCCTGATGCTCGCCCTGATGTCTTTAAAATATTCATTTCTATATTTATAGTTTGTATTCACTTTGATCTTGACTTTTCTGAAATTATACTTTTGTTAATTTAAAGGTTTTTACTTTAGAATCCTTTTCAAGTTCTAGTTTTTCTGTAAACTAAGTGCTTGCAAATTCGAGAGAGTTCATTTTGGAACTTATTTATTTTAAAATTATTCCATTGTAAAAGTTTTTAATTTGAAATTGCGGAGTTTTTAAAGGTTCAATCTGAGCATATTCAATGTTGTATTTCATTAATGTCAGTTTTAATAAACAAGTACATAATTTAGTCATTTCTCGCTCTAAAGACTTCATTCTTCTAACAGAATTTATTACAGACTCGACAATAAATACAGCCGAAACTGGATTTCAGTCTGGTTTTGGTTCTGACCTTCGACTCATATCCAGTCGCTCAGATCGTAAACAGTCAAGTCCGCGTCGTAATGCTGCGCAACATGACGCAGTTGTCCAGCTAGGCCGCTAGGTACTGTGCTATACGCCTGTAGGATACCTCTGTGACTTTGACAACAGCGCCATCTGACACGCGAACTATTGGGTATCTAGAAGTTATTTGGGCAATGTTTATGAAAAAAAGGAGTGAATATCAATTCATTTCGATCAAAAATGTTAATCTTTGGTTTCAAATTAATGTTTTACTGTACGATTTTTCGTTAATATTGAATTGAAATTCAAATTCCTTCCCAATAGTTCCAAATTGGTGGCGCTGTCGTAGCTAACCAACAGACGTATATCGCTATGCTACTGTTTTGTCATGCATAAATACATTTCATCAATTTTGAAACGGCAGATTTCGTTTTTCAATGGAATCACTTTCAAATTATCTAGCGAAATCCTTTCATTGTTATATCTTATCAACGAAGAATATTTTTTTAACTTATAAACAAACTCAGAACTTGACTAGTTGTCAACAAACGGTTATATTTTTTTACGAAATCGACTGCCAATGACTCAGAAGGGACTTTATTTATCAGGAGTCTCTGTCATGCGGCAATATTAGTTACTTATTTAAATAAGTTTTATAAACAAAACATATTTTAGTCAATTTTCGACCAGCAGATTTTTTTTAACTGAATTAACTCTTCATACCTTGGCAATATACCATTCTTTTGTTATTTTACCTATGATGCACTTCTTACTGATTTCTGTGGATCTTTGTTTAGTTACTTAGAGGGATGAACAAGTAAAGATTGAAATATCACATCCAGATACACCAGCATTGCTGCTAGTGCCACCATGAGCAATAAAATTTAAATTGTTTAAAGAAACGGTAGCGAACTCTTAAAAAATTACGAGATCACGGATTTTTGACTTAACAAAAGAAAATTGTAACCCATTGATGAAATAACATTTGCCGGTTGAAAACTAAAGAGAATCTGTATTTGTTTATCAAATTTATTAAAAACAATTAACAATTATTAGCAAGTATTGAAACTTCGTAATATTAATTAATTTCGACAATTTATAATAAATTCTGTTGAAAAGGAAGTCTTTAAAGCGATAAATTACTAAAATATGTAATTTTTTATTAAATTTGTTTATAGCCTTATTGATTACTTTGAATTAAAACAAAGGTAACAACGGACTGTTTTTACGTATATTTAGAAGAACAAACAAATAACAATTCTTTTTAATCTTGACGAAGCACTTTCGCCGATTAATTTGTTAATAACAAAAATTAAGAAATTTGTTTGAATGTTGTAACTAGTTAGCTATTATTGATAAGGGGTGTCTTTACGGATTTTATGATGCTCTAGATAAATATAAGTAAATTTAACAAAATGGAAGGGTTTACTTTTTTAAGTTTCAACATTGTTAACAAAAAACAATCTGCCCGCTGCGCGGGGTCTTTCTCATCGCTCGCAAGTTTAAGCGCGCCCCTTGCGGGCGTCTGTTGGACCTCACGCTCGATAATGTATTTACCTCACGCTACACGCATCGACAACTGAAATTTAGTAATTATGAATTCGCTTTTATTGAACATTAGGGTGACCCAAAAATATACATTTTGGAATTTTCGACTCGCGCGGTAGCCAAATCGTTCTCTCATGGAAATAAATAAATACATATTATTTTATTTTGAAATAAAATGATTTTCAGTACGTTGTGGGGCAATTGTTGTGTCTTATGGAGTTTAACACGTGAAACATATACTTTTTTTACTTCTTTGATTTTGTACAAGAAATTATAAGTCAATTTCTTTACCCTTTTATAAAGTTGTTCTATTCTCAGTAAAGATGCATTTTGTCAAATTTTAATATATCAAAAAAGCTATAAAAAATTTGATACAGCTCGAAAGTTGCATAAAACTGCAATATTTGTTGACTCGTAACGAGCCTCAAATACGATTGTTTAATTTAAAATTTCCAACCTGAAGAATTTATGGCTTATTTTTCGAGGCTCAGGACTTCAATTATGCAGGCTCGACCACAAAGCTCCCTGCTACACAGCTACAGGCCCAAATCTGTTACTCAGCACATTTCCTAATTTTTTTCGCACTTTCTGGGGAACCAACAAATTTTTGTACAATACCCCAACCCTGAGGGGACACTTGACTTCAATGAGTTAAACAGCAGAGTAATAACACTAAAACTGTCGTCTGGGTTAAATCTCGGGGCTCGCTTCAGGTTCTCTTAAAACTTTTCTATTTTAATTCGTACATCAGGAGGAAACTTCAAAATACTCCACAACATACTAAAAATCATTTTATTTCAAAATAAAAAAATATGAATTTATTTGCTTTTACCAGTAGATCTCTTTTCGGTAAAGAACTTTTGTGTATTAATTTCTTGCGTATCTTATATTGGTTTTTCAAAAATTTAACCTCTAATTTTTAATGTTATTTTTTACGATTGAAACAAAAACTACGCGTCATGTCAAAAAAATAATTACCAAGACATTTTTAGGTCTTTTTTGGGTTAACAATGTTTTTCAATTCATTTTTTTTTCGTATCTTGCATAGTTTAAATGCGAAAAAAAAAAAGATTTTCAATAACATTTTCTACGATTGAAACAAAATATATTCACCTTATAAAAAAATGGCCCAAGAAATCTTTCTTATCTTTTTGCGATTAACATTTTTTCATATCTCGTAAATTTTTCCTGGAAAATGGAATCTTTTATTTTTTAAAAAGAATTCCTAATAAATAATACCGAAACCTTCGTAAAAATCGTTTTTTTTTCACTTAGGGGGTCTCAAAATGTGCAGATTTGATGAAAACCGTCGAAGTCAAATTTTACATAAAACTAATACCTTCTCAATAGGATGAGAATGTAAACATTCAAAAGTAGGCATTCACAAATCTCTTTGAAAATGTGTTTGTCCCACTGCGCGTGTATGGGTGATAGGAGCTGCAGGGAATCGCGATGGTCACTCAGGTGTGACAAAGAGAGAAACAGGAGAGAAAAAACAGTTCGGAAACTCTGGATTAAACCGGCCTGAAATCCGGGTTAGACTGCAGTAGCAGAATGATTGCATCGCTCAAAAATATGTCAAACGGTGGCAATAGGAGGCCTGCAAATAAAAAATTCAAAAGAATTTACCTGATAAACTAGAGCCTCCTCTTCCATAATTTCGGGTGGTGGATTTCTGAGAATTTGAAGAGTTTCATACATCGTTGGACATTTTTTCGTGACAGAAGTACGCCCTAAGCAGCCTTTCAACAACACCAGACCAACTTTAAAGATAATCTTGACGCCCTCACACAAAAACATGTCCCACATTCGCAAAATGCTCTCCCACGGTAAAGTGCGAGTGTAGACGCACAAAAACCACTCGGTCATATAGAGAATCGGTTCCATCTTCTGTTTTTTCTGTAATTTAAAATTATTCAAATAAATTAGTTAACATTAACTCAATACTTTTTTGATTTACTTGACAATCACGCATATAAAATTAAGAATTACTTATGGCAAACAAAATAATTTACAAATTGTTAAAGTCAAAAACTACTCTTTTCCGGGGGTTGAGCACTTGACTTGTGAATGGTCACCAGATTTCAAGATTTCACACAGATTTAGAAGATTTTAAAAGGATTTCGAAGAGCTCAAAGATTTCAAAATATTTCAAAGACTTCACAAAGATAAAAAAACTTCACAAGGATTTCAAAGATTTCAAAATACTTAAAAAAATATATTACAATGATTTCACAAACATTTAAGTGATTTCACAAAGATTAGAGACTTCACACAGATTTTAAAGGATTTCAAATGATTTCACGAATATTTCACAAAGGTTCGTACACCAGATTTCAAGTGTGATCAACCCCTCAATTATTTCTTAGTTTCAAACCGTGTTTTATGTTTTCTTGTTATCAACTTGAACCGCCAAATGAGGTTCATCGTATTATTTTTAGCTGATGTAGCAGTAGCGTTATTTTGCGTTATTCTGTGTATATGTTATTTTTATCATTAAACGTCTTTAGTACCAAATGCTTGTAGGCAACGGGAGAGACCCTCTTGAGCAAAGCGAAAAGAATATCGCCATCTCTCTGCAAGGTTTCCATTCCCTGGCTGTAATATCCAAACAGATATTTGTCGCAGACAGCAACTAAACACCAGAAAGCTTGAACGGCAGGCATATGCATGAGCAAAAAAGCCGCAATTGGAGCTTGAGCCTGGCAATATCCAACTTTGCTATTGAGAATCGAGTAAGCCTTCAGGACCTGGAAGAGTTCCTGTTGACCCGGAGCATTGTCGACGAACATCTCATGATGGGGAAATTGCCTATGAAGATCCTTTTTTATATCCTCGATATACTTTGGGTCTCCTGGCCTCGCTATCAGCTCCTCATAGAGGTTTGGGTTTTCGTTCAGAAGTAATTGACCTCCACAAAGGTTTAACCAGGCGCGAAGTCGTACCGAAGGTGGAATGCCTTTTCGACATCTGTCGCGTACCTTACGGTAATTTGCGCTCATGAACACGTTCCAGTTATTTAACATACGGATCCATTTCCTCTCTCTTCGCAAAATCACCTCTGGGGGAATTGCCTGCTTTCTGCACACAAAAAAATAGATTTTCAAAGTAATCAGACAGAAAGGATTTATAATTTCAAAATTTCCAAAGTGGTCGCTAAAATGCAAGAAAAAAGTTATAAAATACAAGTTTTAAAACTGAAGATTTTTTAGTTGGCAGTGATCAAAACTAAACTGCAAATTAAAGCAGTCAAAATGAAATTATTCTAAATCTGATACATTTAAAAATCGGCCATTTTAAGTTCAACTGGTTTTTTATGTGTGGATATAAAATTAAAGTCTTCTAATTTAAGTAAGGTTAATTTTTCATAATTAAACGTTCGAATAAGGCATTATCTCAAAATAAAACATTAAAAATGGTAAAATCGACTCCTTTATGCAATAGTGATTCAAGTTCTGTTTCGATAAAAACTTACAAAGACAACAATTGCTCCCTAATCTAGACACACATGCAATATAGAATCTTTTTTATAAATTAAGATTAGATTCGACTTTAAATTTATATTATCACTAACTTTAAATGCTTCAAAATATAGATTCATTCAAATTCGGATGCAGAAAAACTTGAAGCTAATTTATTTTTCAAAATTGGAACTGATTGCGAATTTATTACATTCCATTGCATTTTTTGTTCCCAAATTGGAACTACTTTCAAATACCCATATTTTGTTTAACGAATGTAATGCTTTTCAAATTTGAATCTACATATTGCTTCCATCTTTCTGTATATATGGGTGAATCGTCCGGTAACAAAACAGTTTTTCATTAAATTTATGCCTTAAGAGTTTAATTTTCACATTTAAATTAATAATTGGAGATTATTGAATGTACTTCAAGTTCTGAACATTCAATTATGTTCAAAGTATCTTTATTTGCCAAAATAACCGATTCAGAAGCCTGATAAAAATTCAGCGTCATCCGGTAACACGGTTTTATTATCAGAAGAAGCATATGTTGGTTTTATCGATATACCTCTCATTTTTTAATTTAAAAATGATTTTAAATAAATGTAAAGTAATTATAATAATAATAAAATTATAATTTGTTTATTCATTTTACTTTCAAAATATCGAAAATGGTTTATATGAAAAGATTGTCATTAAACACAAAAAATTATAATTAAAAAAGAAGAGCGCACGTCTTTATCTCGTGAATCATTCTTGACACTAATTGTAATTATTGCGAAAAAAATGTTTTATGTTGATCTGAAATAATTTTTTCCATTCAATTAAAAATGAAATAATTCTAACTTTTTGATTTCCATTCATATAAAGGTAATTAAAAAAATTAAGTTACTTTGAGAGTCACTGTAATGAGTTATATCGTTACTTTGTAACTGCAACTGTAACTATTCCCTGGCTTGAGTAGCTTCAATAACATTGACCAATTTTGAAAGATCTAAAAATTGTTTATATTACTACGAATAATTCTAGTAATTTAGTTACTGAAATCTGAAATTCTTTTTCAATTTTTTTATTAGTTTACTGTCTTTTACCAGAAAAATAGGTGAGTTTTTACCTTTCTGGACTGTATTGTGATCCTCCCAAAAATCCATGTCGATCTGGAACCGTAGACACGACAGAACTACATTGATAAATGCTACTGCCTTCTGATTCGGATTCTCCATTCAAATCCTCCTCGATACTATGCGAGGTTGAAGCAGCCATTGCATCTTCTTATTTCTCTGTGAAATGATATTCAATGCTATAATTAAAAATCTTTAATGTATTTTTTATATTATTTTCTATAGTTATAACAAAATCTGAAAACGAAGGGTATTAGTCAATTCATTCAATGAATTTTTAGGAGGCATTCAAATTTGGAAAACAACCAATGACAAATTTAAAAAGAATAACATACATCAAAGGGTCTAGCCGGATAAGATAGTCAAATCTGCCTTGTAGGGAACCTCTATAACTAAATACATCCTCATATTCGGCATGTATAGAAACCCCTTTTCCTAGATTTTCAGACCCC
>CAKNXH010060624.1:153682-178251 GCA_932178445.1 Andricus quercusramuli
AAAAAATCACTAGATTACTAGCCGGCTAGTAATCTAGTGATTTTTTCGGCAAAATGAGTTTTAGGGAAAATGAAATTTCGGACAAGTAAATACCTACCAATAGTGGGACAGTTTTGACCAATGAGGTGCCTGCACAACTCTAGCAGACACCTCATTGATCAAAACTCCTCAATGTAACGCGCAAGTAAGTCAGGTCTTAGCGCGAAACCGTTTAAAATTCAAACTCTTTAATCTCTAAATTAAACTCGGGATCATGCCACAATGAAGGACTTGGAAGTCCATCTCTCGCAAACGAACTTCTGAAATTAATGAAAAGATTCTAATGGATTCTACAAAGAATTACGCAGCGAATTTAATTTGAAATCAAATACTTTTATTTATTCTATATTTTAAATATATACATAATATATATACATTACCGTCGGAAATTGTGCGCACGACTCGCGTGAGCGCTATTAAAAATCACTGCTGACTTCGAACCATGATATTTCGGCGAAAAAAAGAGATAGGGCATTTTTTTTAAAACATGGAAAGCTCATGAAATTTCACGTCTATTGGTACCCAACAAATATTTTTTTGACCTTCTGAAAATAGTACAGCACTTGAGAAGTTCAAAAAAAAAAAATCAAGATTTTCTCAAATTGTCTACCTCAAATTCAACTTTTTGCACGACCTAGGAAAATTTTTTCAACAACCTGAAAATTATACGACATTGAGCCTAAAATCTTGTCTTTAATTTAAGGCAAGAAAACTTTAAAAATCTTCATGGGTGCCCGAGATATGATTAAAAATGTTCAATCGTATCTGAGCTCAATTTTAATCGACGATCACGGTTCTCGGCTGGTCTTCTACTCGCCTCCTTCGTTGAGGCAGGACCGAATAGGCCACGCACAGAGGTGGCTCCTGTTATACTTTTGGTTCTCTTCATTAGTAATTTTTATTTCAAATTATGGTGAATGAAAAAAAAATATGGACAGTGTCCACTTAGGCGCCACATCTGTGCGTGACCTATTCGGTCCTGCCTCAACGAAGGAGGCGAGTAGGAGACCAGCCGAGAACCGTGATCGTCGATTAAAATTGAGCTCAGATACGATTGAACACTTTTAATCATATCTCGGGCACCCATGAAGATTTTTTAAGTTTTCTTAGCTTAAATTAAAGATAAGATTTCAGGCTCAATGTCGTATAATTTTCAGGTTTTTGAACAATTTTTCCCAGGTCGTGCAAAAAGTTGAATTTGAGGTAGAAAATTTGAGAAAATCTTGATTTTTTTTTGAACTTCTCAAGTGCTGTACTATTTTCAGAAAGTCAAAAAAATATTTGTTGGGTACTTATAGACGTGAAATGTCATGAGCTTTCCAACTGTTTTTTGAAAAATGCCCTATCTCTTTTTTTCGCCGAAGTATTGTGGTTCGAAGTCAGCAGTGATTTTTAATAGCGCTCACGCGAGTCGTGCGCACATTTTCCGACGGTAGTATACATATATTCTTCCACAAAAATGTGGAAGATCAGTCGATGTCGTATGAGCTGACGTTTGCTTTCATTAGATCACCCGGATTGAAGTCGGGCACAGAGGGCTTCATTTTGGCATGTCAAGATGGTGTCATTTCCACTCTAGCATACCGTCGCCACATTTTGAGCCAAGATATTCCCGATGATAGCTGCAGAGCGTGTCATGAACACCCCGAGCATCTAGGACACATACTATCTAGTTGTCCAGCTCATGCGGGAACAACCTACATCCAAAGGCACAATGCGGCACTGAGAGTGCTTTATTACCATCTCTGTAACTCTTACGGCATTAGCCCAAATACCTCTCCGCTGAATGCCCCTAGAGAAATAGAGTCAATTGTCGAAAATGAGAAGTGCCGCATATATTGGAACTTCATATTCTCGACAATTGTTTCTGTTGCGCACTCGAGGCCTGACATGGTTCTTCTTGACTTCGAGAAACGAACCATGTTCGTTATCGAATTTTCGGCACCAGCGGACAAAAACGTCACAGCGAAGGAGAAAGAAAAGAAAGAAAGGTATAAAGACCTTATGAGGGAGTTGTGACGGTTATACCCGGAATATTCTGTTAAGCTAATCGTCCTGATCATTGGCGCTCTTGGAGGTGCCAAGGTTTCACTTGTTAATAGCCTGAAAAGCATCCCTGCGTGTCAACAAAATGCTGAGACACTTGCAGGGAGAATGCAGAAGGCGGTCGTCCTTGGGTCGCTCCGTGTCCTCAGGGTGCACGAGACTTTCGCCGGATCATCGTATTGAGTTCGCGCAGACAATGCTTGGACAATGTCATAAGAGTGAATATTTGCAAGAACATCCATGTTTATGCCCGTGAATTTAACGGAGCTGTTATTAATAATTGCTACAGCAACATTCACCACGAGACAAATATAGAAGAGCAGCAGAAGTTAACTGAAATACATGCAACACCAATCAAAGTCAACGAGAATCAGAGTATGCTGAGTAATGCCAAACTTATTTTGGGTCTGAGCAATAGAAAAAATAATGATCAGGATGGAGAAAAAATAGAGAAAAAAATGGCCGAATTGATAGCTCTCATGAACGATACTGGAGGAAAAATAATTTTGAAACCTGTTGAAAGTATTAACACTTAACAGAAAGTTGAACCATAAATCCGCCTCTTATTCTACTAAGAAGAAGAAAAGTTGTCGCAACACAACTATTCCAAAACCTTCAGTAAACAAAGTTAATTCTATCACATCTGGGCTTGATAATAACAATAGGGAGAGCATTGATATACATAGTACATTCGACCATTCCTATCAATGATGTAAATCACATTTAATGTATGTACCTAATCTTCTTCTGAATCTAGATATGTAGATATGTGGCTTGAGAATAAGAATTGATATACATAGTTCAATCGACGATTTCCATATTATGTTGAATTGCTTTTAACAAATGAATTTGTTATGTATTACTATCATCATTAGTAATAATATTATCAGTATTAATATTTATAGTTGGATTGATTTTAACAAATAAAATTGTTATGTATTGCAATTATCATTACGTGTATTAATATTATTTCTATGAGAAGTCTTTGAACAAAATTTGCAGGCATTCAAATTTCAAACACAGTCGCGCGCAGTCACCTACCAGCTGCGCGCGCATCGGGAGCCAAAATGAGATGCTGCGTGAATGGCTCGTTTCAGTCTTCGCAGCAGACGACGTAACAACCAAAGGTTATCTTTGACATCAACCACGTTGGCTGTCTAAATTTAATTATATAAACGAGAAAATATAATTCGAATTAAAAAAAATTAGTTTCTCCTGGTAATATTATAATGTTTTATTTCGAGAGGTAATATTTTCTTCTAATTGAAACGAAGAATTTTACTGTAAATATGAGGAATGCGAGAGTCATTCGAGCTCTTTTCGAAAGCAGTAAAGTTTTCAGAAGAAGTCTGAACACAAATGCTAGAAAAAGTCAAAGTGAAGCGATAAATTCATATTTGGGAAATGAAGATGAAACCACTCATTTTGGTTTCAAAACCATCAAAGCTTCTGAGAAGGCAAAACAAGGTAAAACTAATTTTGTAAATAAATACCCTATTTCTATACAACTTTTCTTACTTTTATTCAATTTAAATAAAAAAATTTCAATGTAAACCTTGGATTGATAACAATCGATAACAAAATAAAATTTCAATTTAGTAGTTTTTCGATCGAAAATGTTTGTGAAATAATCAAAACAGTAGACGCTCACAACAGTAATCATTTTAAATTACAAACATTGATTGAATTACTTCCACCCTGGTAATTGAAAATTCAATAATTTCAAAAGAAAAGCTTTATTTTTTGTTTGAATACATCTTCAAAATTCATCAGTTTCAGATTAAAGGTTTCGAAACTGACTCATAACTAGCGCGTTTTGTAGCTTGTAAATTTTTTCCTATAGTTTCAGATTCCTTTTAACAACATGATATGTGGACATTCGGGTGGTTCAAAAATTATATTTTTGGTGATGGACCCCCCCCCCCCCATTTGTTCATTTCCCGGAAAAAAGAAATTCCATTTTTTTTTCAAATTCCTCAGCATTAACCCGTGCCCCCGAACTTTTAAAAATTAACATGGGCTTTTAAATGGGAATAGTTCGGTTTTCGAAAAAATTGAAAAAATAGGTATTTGTGATAAACTTTTGTTAATTAAAGTTTGATCACTTCTTAAAGAATGTTCAAGAAATAATTTCCACCCAATAAATTTTAATTTTAACCTAATAAATTTTAGTTTTAACCCCCCGAAGCCCATTGTATTGTGCCCGGAAAATACTACAAAAATCCAAAATATCATTCTTGTGTCAATATTATGCTGAAGACGGTATTTTTTTAAATTTATTCAACGTTTATTTTTTATTTAATAAGGGACAGATTTCCATGTATTTCAAAACTAATTTTTAATTGATTAAACAATTGTTATCTGTTTAAACAATATTTTTTCAGTGAATCGTGAAAATTTACTATTTTTCGGAATAAATGATATACATTTGATGAATGTGAAAAATAATATTTTTTGTTCAACATATTTCGCTTCTATATTTTTTCCGCCAAATAGCGAGGATTTAGCATTTTCTGGAATTAATGACACAATTAACGAATGATAACATTATATTTTGTTGTTTATGATATCTGGCAATTGTTTAAAAAGTTTCATTTGCTTAAACAATTTTTTCCCCTGTAAATCGTGAAAAATTATCATTTTCTGGAATTAATGAAAATCGATGATTTTTTCTTGCAAAAGATTTTGCAATTATTTAAATAATTAATATGACTTGCTCTTTTTCATCGGAAAGATAAAGAAAATTCTACTTTTTTCGAATCTCTTATACTATTCCGTTTATTAATCAGTATTTTCTTGTCTCAAAGAAATCGATCTGAAAAAATAACTATCCATAAGATAAATGAATTTAAAAAAATGATTATTATTATTTGAAATATGTATTTATTTTTATATAAATATTCGAAAAAACTAGAACTTTCTCCACCTTTCCTATGAAGAGGCGCAAGTGAATGATTATTCATTATTTCAATAATAGCAAACTGTTTTCCACAAAAAATATCACTCTTAACATCCATTAACTTCGCCATTAACTTAAGAAAATAGTGTCTTTTCAAGATTTACAGGGAAAAAATTGTTAAAACAAAAAAAATGTATAAATAATTGCAAACTGGTCTTTCGCAAAAAATATAACTCTTAACATCCATTAACTGCGATATTGATTCCGAAAAGTTGTAACTTTTCAAGATTTATAGGGGACAAATTATTGAAACAAGTAAAAATTGTATAAATAATTGCCGAATATCGTTAAATAAATATGTGACTCTCAAAATACATGATATGTGTAATTAGTTCCAGAAAATAATAACTTTTCTCGATTTACAGAGGAAAAATTCTTTAAACAAATAAAATTTGTTCAAATAATTACCAAACATGTTAAACAAGAAATATTACTCTTTAAATTCAGCAACTATATCATTCATGCCGAAAAATAATAACAATTCAAAATTAGTTCAAAATACGTAGAAACTTGTCACTTATTGAATAAAAATAATTCATGTTGAAAAAATTCCAAAAAGTACCGTGTTTAATATGAATTTTACGTAAAACTGCTATTTTGCATTTTTGGGGCATTTGCCGGGCAGAATGCCAGGGGATTGTGTGGGTCCAAATTAAAATTTATTGGGTGAAAATTATTACTCAAAAATTCCTCAACAGGTGACTAAACATTAATTTACAAAAAGTTAATGACAAGTACTTCTTTTTTCCATTTCTAGAAAACCGAGCTTTATTCATTTAAAACCCCATGTTAATTTCAAACCCCCGGGGATATGGTTTAATGTTGACTAATTTGAAGAAAAAGAAATATGGAATTAATTTTTCCGAAAAACGACATTCGCATTTTTACAGGTATAAATTGATACCATCGTAGTAAGCACATGAAAAGGGCTCTTACAGAGGGTTCTGAGTTTTGTAAATATTCGCATTTTTTTAAATCAGGGTAAAAAATATTATTTTCTGGTTTGAGTGGTGCTTCATACTAGAACCTATTTTGAATCTATTGGCACTGTTCTCATGTCCCGAAAGTAGGTATGTTTCATGTTCGAAGAAAAAGTATAACACATCCAATTATGGAACTCGTCAACTTTAGATGCGTTTTTCGAAAATCAGTTTTTCTAAGTTCGAACTTCGAAAATGCTATATGACCATGTACGTAACTCAATACCAACCGTAAGGGTCCTTATCATGCGGACACGCACATATAATTGTATATAATAATCTACCATTATTCATTCATTTTGTCCACATTCATGGAAGAAAAATGGATAGTGGGGCCAACTAGTTAGTTAGTAAGATATGATACTGCTATTTTATTATTTGGAACAACGATTTTCTTAGTTGCTGACACTAATTGTATAGTCACTGCAACTAATGGAATTCTTGTGTCAACTAATAAAATAGCAATACCAGCATATCTTACTAACTAAATAGTTGTCCTATGTTTGCGCTCGCTTTTCGCGTGTTAATTTTCTTTCCACTCAAAGCAACATGAAATTGCTCCCAGTGCATGAAAATGCTTTATCTTTGATTTTCCATTATTTATTTTTAACGATTAGTTTCAAGATCCTAATTGAAGGGTGACAGTACAGAACTAGATAACCATTTTTTTCGAAAATGAGTTTATTGTATTTTAAATTTTAGTTAAAATTTAGTGTAGTATTTCAACGTAGTAATAATTTTTATTCTCCCCTTCATGATATTTTTTTAAAATTATCATCGTTTATTGAAAAAAATGCTGTTTACATATAAGGTAAAGGTACCTATCATGAGACAAATTTTCAAGGGGTTTTGAGATTTTCATTAATTTTTGAACGATAGTAGAATATATTTTCAAAATCTTCATATCAATGAATGCGCTGATCTTTTCTGACTGCGAAACACATATTGAAAGTTTAATTTAGTCTAAGCAAAGTTATTATATTTGTGAAAAAGCGGAACGACCTTTATGTACCTATTATGAAAAAACTTTTGGACTCTTGTACCGGTGTTCCATAATGCATGTCCCTATTATGGAACAGCGAAGAAATGTGTTTTTTTATACAAATATGGCTTCTTTCATATTATTTTCTATATTGAATGGAACTAAATAGTACAATTAACTTTTATTTCAATAGTTCATAGAAATAAATAAATTGGATACAAGTTTTCGTGAACTAAGTGAACTATATTTTATTTTTTATGAAAAATGTTTGTTATAGGGAATAAATTGTTATTTCAGTGAATGAAAAAGAAGAAAAGAGCATGAAAGATGAATTCAAAACTCAAGAAACTTGGTCAATGTGAAGTGTAACTGAAATATTAGGCTAAGTAGCCTTTTCGTTTTTTTTTCTTTTATTGTACTTAATGTACGATACCAACGGCGATACCATGCTGAAAACACCAGTTCCCGTAAGATCACTGAAGTTAAGCAGCGTTGGGCCTGGTTAGAACTTGGATGGGTGACCGTTCGGGAATACTGCGTGGTGTTGGCCCGTCGTGGGTGTGGTGGACCCACACTGGTAGCATTTTTCCACCTAGAAACACTACCCGAATCGGGTAGTGAGGCAATGAACTTTCGAGTTCAAACTGCTAATCAATTTTTTTTTTTTTTTTTTATTGTACTTAATAATTTTTTAAAATAATTTTTTCCTTAAAAATTCAATGACTTGTTTTAAATTTGTTTTCTCTGTTGACTGCACAGTATTTTTTAATTGAAAGCTCAACTATTCTCGAAAATTTGTCTTTTTTGGTTGACTTGGACTATTTTTTATTTAAAATTTTAATCTTTTTCGGTTAAAATTTTCATTATTCTACATTGTTTGTTGAGAATTCATCTTTTTCAGTTGAGAATTTAACTCCTGCGTGAAAATTGTAACTATTTTCTTTAAAAATTAATTCTTTTCGTTGAAGATTCATCATTTTAATTGAAAATTCATCTCTGATTGAAAATTCAACGACCTTGTTGAAAATAAATTTTTGTAACTGAAAATTGAACTATTTCAGTTAAAAATTTAACTATTTTGTTGGAAATTCGTTTTTTGTGTGTTAGAAATTAGCTTTCTTAAACAGAAAATTTAACCATTCTATTTTAGGTTAATAATGTATCTTTTTTGGACGAAAATTCAACTGTTTGATTGATAATTAATATTTTTCATTAAAAAATTCAAATATTCGGAAAAAAGTTTTTGTACTTTTTGGTACAAAATTCAACTGTTAAAGTCGAAGATTCGTAATTTTAGTTGAAAATTAATCCCATTGGTTGAAAATTGAACTTTTTGATCGAAAATCCATTTTTTTGTTAAAAATTAATTTGTTTAGCTCAACGTTTAACTATTTTATTTTTTGTTGAAAATTGTTCTCTATTTTTTTGTCGCTGTAAAATTCAACTATTGGTTAAAAATGTATCATTTTCAGTTGCAAATTCAACAACTTGGTTGCAACTTCATATATTGTGTTGAAAAGTCGTTTTTTTTTGTAGAATATAAATTTTCATGGTTGAATATTCATTTTTTTTTTTTTTGAATATTCAACCATTTCAGTTAAAGATTCATCGTTATAGTGAAAATTCATATATTTTGTTGAAAATTCAATTATTTCAGTTTAAGACGCATCATTTTATTTGAAAATTGATCACTTTGGTTGAAAATTCAACTATTTTGTTAAAAATCCGTTCTTTTTTGGCTTAAGATTAATTTGTTTTACTTAAAGTTCAAGTGTTATATAATAATAACATAACATAAGCTATATATTAGTATAATATAAAACACATTTTATTCCAAATGTACCTCTGTTCCATAAATACGGACCATGTTAAGAAAGGTGTACGTATTATGAAACAGCTAATTAATAAATAAAGTTATATCCAAATAAAAAAAAAGTGCACTATTCTCAAATCTATAAACCTTAAGCTGTCATTTGATCTATTACACATGTGAAATGATTGAAATTTGTGAATACACGAGATAAAACAAGTTATAGGTATCAAGCCTTCTGACTCGGATAAATGGCAGTCAATTTTCCCGAGTTTGCAGGTTACACAATTAAAATTATTTTTTAGTGTTTAAAACTTCAGAAACATACTTGCTTTTCATATAGATGAAAAGCCTAACTTGCATACTTACTAATATAATAATTTGTACTCAAAAATATACTTTAAAATTATTTATAAATCGAATTATTTGTCAAACTGTTTCATAATTGGAACATGTTTCATGATTGGTACCTTTACCTTAGTCTATTCACCGAGTAATCGTCTTAACAAGTGCGATACCGTCACACAAAACTCCTTTCTAATGAAATTGCCTGATTTAAAAAATTTAATTTTTCAATTTTTAGAGCTTCTGTTTTAAAATGTTTCAATTTCAAAGACTTTCAATTTTAAATTGCATGCCCGCTTTGGCACACATCCACACCTCTCTTTATTTTCCTTTATTGGACTCGAAAATGTACTTGTCATACTTATTATATGATTCAAAGTCAATAGATTTCTTGTAAAAAGGTTTTCTGATGCTCATCGACTTCCGTAATTAATCATATGTGTAAAAACTGTGGGTTTCGGAAAGAGACTATTTTTTAAAAAACCGGGAGAAATCACAATTTTTTACCGAGAGAAGAAAATTATAAAAATGATGACCACCCTGAAATTTCTCTTAAAATGTAACTATTTAAAATTGAACAATACTTGAATGCGGATGGTTTTAAAAATAAAAAATTCTAAATGAAGCATTCTAAATAGAAAGCCTTATTAGTTACACAATATAACTTCAGATTGAGTCTTCATGAATTAAGTTCAAGATTTAATAATTTTTCCTCAAATCTGAATCAATTTAAAATTGATATAATTGTAAATAGATTGCTTTTGAAATTAACAATTCTGCATTGAAAGCATTCAAAATCGAATATAACTAAGAATTGACCAATTTTACATACTCAAAAGTGAACATATATAAGTTAAAGGTATTTAACATTAAAGAATTTGGAATTGAATAGGTTACTTTAAATTGAACACAGTAAAAAAAATACTTAAAGTTATATTCGACTGAATTTTAGATTTTACATAAATTAAGAAAGCAACTAAATTTAAATATACCTCTTACTTACTCTCCCTGCTGGAAGTAAAAAGATTGAAAAAGATATAAATGTATGGATAGAAAAAGATAGATATATTTAATCCTTCCAAAATGCACACTTTGCTTCCCACAAACGCTATCTTTTTCTTTCCACGCCCTATCCAGCGTGTCTACTTAAATCTATCTTCGTATCCCTGACTCTATCTCTTGTGGTCACATGGGTCAATCTTTTTCTATCTGTGTTGTTTAAAAATGCCTATCTTTTTCTATCCCTGTTGTTCACAAGCGCCTATCTTTTTCTATCCTTGCAGTTCATAAATGACTACTATATTTATCTGTCCCTAACTATATCCCTTGTTGTCAACTACCTATAGCTCTAAATCTTATTCCTTTCTATAGCTACTTTCTTTCTAAATTCTATCAATTTCTATCCACAGTATATCGTTTCCATTTATATCCATTTGAATCCACTCAAAAATGTCGTTTTTTATCTGTTTCCATAATAGTATATTTCGAGTTTCAACTTCCCGCAAAATAGTATTAAACCAGCAAGGGTTCACATACCCACCAACAAAATTCCCTAACTTGACGACTGACTAGTCGAACTCTGCAAAGGCGTCTCCGGACCCTCTAGTTATAGACGGTGCAAATGATATCACTTGTGGTTGACTTTCACGGTCAGTCACCTACCGGGAACCTGCCAGTACTAAGCGGATGATTCATTTGGTTAGAAAGACTGGGATTCGTAGGGATAGGGCTGACTTATATTTGAGAAAAGGTTGGATTAGATAGGAAGATAAGGATTCAAAAAGATAGGGAAGATTTTGGATTGTATAACCGATAGAAAAGGATAGACGTGGATAAGCGGAGGATTCATTTCGATAGAGAGCCTGGAATTCATAAGGATAGGGCTGACTTATATTTGAGAACAGATAGAAAAAGATTCAATTTGATAAAAACATAGGGATTGAAAAACATAGACAACATTTTGGATTGCCTAATGGTTGGAAAAGGTTAGAGGTGAATAAACGGAGGCTTCATTTAAATAGAATGAATGGGATTCATATGGTTAGGGCTGACTTATATTTGAGAAAGGATAGGAAAAGATTGGTTTAGATAGGAATATAGGGTTTAAAAAAGATAAGAGAAGATTTTGAAATTCATAACGGATAGAAAAGGATAGACGTAGATAAGCAGAGGATTTATTTCGATAGACAGACTGGAATTTGGAAGGATAGGGCTGAATTATGTTTGAGAAAAAATAGGGATTAAAGGAAATAGATAAGATATTGGATTGCTTAACGAATAGACGTGGATGAGCGGAGGATTCATTTCGATAGACAGGCTGGGATTCGGATAAGGGCTGACTTATATTTGAGAAGAGATAGAAAAAGATTCATTCTGATAGAAACATAGGGATTAAAATAGATAGAAAAATGTTGTATTGCCTAATGGATGGAAAAGGATAGAGATGGATAAACAGAGGATTCATTTAGATAGAAAGACTGGAATTTAAGAAGATAGAGCTATCTCATATACCAGTAAAGATATAAATGGATTTACTGGGATAGGAAGACGGGGTTTAAAAAAGATAGAGAAGATTTTGGATTGCCTAATGGATAGAAAATGATAGAGGTGGATTAGCGAAGGATTCATGTCGATAGCAAGGCTGGGGTTCAGAAGATTAGGGCTGACTTATATTTGAAAAAAGATAAAAAAGGATTTAATTAGATAGGAAGATAGGGATTAAAAAAGATAGAGAATATATGGGACTGCCTAATGGATAGAGGTGGATAAGCGAAGGATTCATGTCGATAGAAGGACTGGTATTCAAAAGGATAGGGATGACGTATACTCGGAAAAATATAGAAAAAGATTCAATTAGATACGAATATAGGGATTAAAAAAGATAAACAAGGTTTTGGATTACATAACAGATAGAAAAAGATAGAGGTGAATAAGCTGTGGATAGAATTAGATAGAAAAACTGGGATTCAAGGAGATAGGTCTATCTTAGATTTTAGAAAAGACAGAAGAGGATTGAATTAGATAAGAAGATATGGATTGAAAAACATAGACAAGATTTTGGATTACTTAACGGATAAAAAAAGATAGCCGTGGATACGCGAAGGATTCATTTGGATAGAAACTCCAGAATAGGGATAGGGAATGGAATGAAAAGGATACATATGGATGAGTGGCGGATAGACATGTATAGGAAGATTGGGATTCAAAAGAATAGAGGTGATTATAGATTGAAAGAAAGATAGAAAAGGATCGAAAGGATAGACAGGGGATGAAGATAGATACACCGTTTCAATCTTATTGTTAGAGGACGCTTTCCACGTCAGAAATATCAATCCTGGCAGCCATCTCCTCGATTTTAATGAAACTTGGTGTTCTTGTAGTACTTTATGGGTAATGTTTTTCGACCAAAGGATTTTCAAAATTTTTGAAAATTCTGGGAGCTACGCCATTTTGAAATTTGAGGTCAACTTTTTTTTAAATTGTAGATAATATTTCCGAAACTTTTTTCGGATTTTAATTAAACTTATAGGCATTCTGTAAAACAAAATGCTTTTTCATATAAAATATGAAAGAAAATTTTTTTTCACAATTTTCACCAAAAAAAAACTCAAAAAAATTTTTTGATTCAATTTTTGATATATTTCGCTATTTTTTGGTTTTATTTCACGACATTCGAAATGAACGGGATTATAGATTTTTAACATAATGAAATAATAGAAATATTTAAACTAATCGCGGTTGGGGACGTTTTAAACCAATAAAAGCATTTTTTTCATCAAAACTTTAAGAATTCCCGGTTTCTCGGTCCAGCTGACTACCTCAGTTTTCATCTGGAAATATTCAGAATTAGGTACTTTCAGATTGAAACCTTCAAAATTGAGTAATCCAAACTGAAAGCGTTTGATATTGAACAATTTTAAATAATGTAAGTTCTAAATCGAGTATTTTAAATTGAAATTCAAACATTCATAATTGAATTTGACAATTTGTGCACCAAACTGTTTTTTAAATTCAATTTTGGCTTTCTTTATTTTGCATTTCCGCATTTTCAGTATTTCTTCTTCTTTGCTTGATAATATATAAATAATTTTTGTTTCATAAACCTTTTGTTAAATAATTTTTGACTTTTATCAATTATATAATATTTCATAAATACCTTAACAGTTCGTTCGGTCTTCGAAAACGTAGCAGACTCTTACGACAATATGAACGATGCGATGAGTTTAGGAGTCCACAGAATTTGGAAGGATCTTTTTATTCAAGAATTGGGCCCCACACATGGAAGTCGACTTTTGGATTCTGCAGGTGGAACTGGAGACATAGCTTTTCGGTATCTCAAGTACCTTAATAACACCAAGAATCCAACCAATGCAAAAAGTCATGTTACTGTCTGCGATATAAATTCAAACATGCTGGATGTTGGAAAAATTAGAGCAGAGAGACAAGGCTGGACGGTAGAAAATGGATATGATATTGGCTGGAAAGAAGCCGACGCTGAAAAACTTCCTTTCCCAGATGATTCTTTTTCTGCTTATACGATGGCTTTTGGCATTAGAAACGTTACACACATCGAAAAGGTAGAAAAAAGTTAACCAAGACTCTTCTTATAAAAAAATTTTAATTCCCGGCAAATGTTAAATAATAGACATTTAGGTGCAAATTTTTAATATTAGTTTCTGAAAATAAAAAACCACATAATATAACTACGTAATTGTTTAGGTCCTGAAGGAAGCTTATCGAGTTCTTCAACCCGGCGGTCGATTTTTGTGTCTGGAATTCAGTCACGTGAATAACGATACGATAAAATGGTAATTTTTATTACTTTTAGAAAGAATGAAATTTTAATATTAATTTTTTTTTCTATTCATGAAAATCTTCTCTTTTTTGCAGGATCTATGACCAGTATTCTTTTCAAATAATTCCCGTTATGGGAGTTCTGATTGCTAATCAGTGGCAACCTTATCAATATCTAGTTGAAAGCATTAGAAAATTTCCGAAACAAGATCATTTCAAGGTACTACAATATAAGCTTATTTTTTTATGTTTTTCAAAATATCGGTTATTTAAAAGATAATTATAATCATGTGGTAAAGTAATACTTTCATTTTTTTATTTGATTTAAAACCTAATTTCTGGTTTAATTTTTTCAGGAAATGATTTCCAATGCTGGATTTAGACACGTTACTTATAAGAATCTGACCTTTGGAGTCGTCGCTATTCATTCTGGATTCAAAATATGAAATTATAAATTTATTTTTAATGTTAATAAAAATTTGTTATTTAATTATCTAAATACAGAGAGTCTACTTAAATACTAGAAAAAATTCCCTGCCATTTGCAGGTTATTTTCAGGTATCTCAAGATTTTTCCAGGTATAATTTCTCATAGCACGGAGCCATTCAGGTATTTCGCTTTTTTTTAAACAATCGACTCAGAATATTTACTTAAATATGTAAACAATTTCGCGAGTTTATTACAATTAATTTTTTCAGTCCTTGTGAATATCTAAATGTGTAAAAACAGTACTATTCATATGTAAAATAAAATAATTGTTTTTTCATCTGTGAAAGTGACTAAGGAGATAAGGAAGGAAATACGAACATTTTTTGACAAAAATAAGAGTAATATGTTATGTGAAATTAATGTGAGAAATATATTGAATTCAACATAAAACAATTTACATTCCGAACTTTTTAAGTAAAAATATTGCTTTTTTAAAAAGATAGATGAATTTTTAAACAAATAGTTGTCTTTTCTATCAAAAAGATTAATTTTCTAGCAAAAAAGACGAATTTTCAACCAAAAAATTGGATTTTCAACTAAAAAAGATCAACTTTCAACCAAAAATGGAATATAGTTAAATTTTAAATTAAATTTTTTTTTAACTAAAGCAAAATTTTTTACAAAAAAAAATAATTTTCGAGAAAATAGTTTCATTTTCAATCAAAGTGATGAACTTTCAACTAAAATGATAATACTTTGATGGAAACAGTTGATGTAACAAAAATGGAGCATAATTCAGTTATATAAGTGTGTTTCCTAGTACATGAACATCAATTCAAGTTTTTCCAACTTTTTCATTAAGAAACTGAAACTTCGCATGTAAAAACTTTGATTTTTGGTTAGGTTTGAAAAACGCGTTTTCAGGAAAACTCACATAAAAATCGAGCGCGTGTCATATGGCATACGCACCAATTTTCAGCAAGATAAATTTTCAACCAAACATTGAATAGTTAAATTTTTAGTTTGAAAAATTAGTTGTAATATAGTTGAATTCTTAACAAAAAAGACGTATATACAACTAAAATCATGAATCGGGAATTGAAACAGTTTAATTTCCAACCAAGAAGATTAATTTTGGAACAAAAAAAGACGAATTTTCCAATAACAGTTAATTTTCAACCAAAAATTGAATACTTATAATTCAAACTAGAATGATGAAATAGTTCATTTTTCAGCTAAAAAAATTAATTGCTAACCATAAAACACTAATCTTCAACTATATAATTCAAGTTTAAACTCGAAAAGTTAAATTTTAATTAGAAAACCAAAAACTTATAAAGAAAAGGAACTTTTAACAAAATAGTTACATTTTTAATTGGAGATGCATTTTCAATTAAAATTATGAATCTTAAACCGAAATATTAATTTTTAACAAGAATTTAACTTTCAACCAAGTATGCAGTTGAATTTTCATCCAAAAAAGGTAAATTCTCAACAAAAAATGTATTAGTTGATATTTCAACAAAATAATATTCTTATTTTAAATCAAAAACCGTTCAATTTAACGAAATAAGACCAATTTTGAACCAAAAATCGAATAAATAAATTTGCAGTTAAAACATGAATTGGTAAACAAAAATTTTAATAATAACAAATAAATTCTCAATAAAAAGCTACTTTTATGAATGGAAAAAAAAACATTGTTCTAATTTTATATCGAAATTGAAATAAAATTTAAGCAATCTCTAGAAAAAATGTCCTGACATTTCCAGGTATATAAAAATATAAAATAATAAAAATATCAACATTTGTTTTAAAATACGGGCTATAATTTACATATTATAAGCCTGACGAAACTTCTTGATATTTTGAATGCAGCCTGATTCTTTCCTGATTTTTAGCAAGGTCATGGAAAAAAACTCAAGTTTCACTTTTCCATAATTTATTTTGCAAAGGGACACGAATTTTGCTAATATTTTTTGTTCCTGAAAACCACTGAATTCCAATTGGGCCACGCTCAAGTTCCGGATTAAGATGTTATCAATTAAAAACCCTACTTAGACTAACAATTTCCTAAGAATTCAGCGAAACGCTGAAAAATCTCTTCCATCTCCAATAAAAAATCGAACCTGAACTCGTATTTGACTTCACAGCTTGCTTAGCAAACCTGGCATCTTCCTATCTCTCATCCTTCAGGCTAAGTTTAAAAACGGTAACACGATAATTTACCACGGCGTGGGCCCAACGCTTAGAAATTGTGTATAAATTGCGTACTATTTTAATACGTATAGAAGATCGTGTGGCATTCATAGCGTGAAGTATTAAAAGACGAATACAAACGACGACAGGCATAACGAGTGAGATTTGAATAAATTTTAGTTCCTTTTTTTTAAGTATGCATCGCCTCGAGGTACAGCGTCAACAAAGTCCCACTCCAGGTTTACAAAATACAACGATCTCAACGAATAGTTTCTTTTCTAACATTATTAAGTAATAATAATAATATATTAGTATTACAACGACTGGTTTTCATTCGTTATACACTTACAGTATTTAGTGCGTAGTATAAAAAAAAATCGAATGCTTCCGTCTACACAACTTCATTTCTCATATTTCGTAGCTTATTCTAAACGAAAGATCATGGAACCAAAAACTGGCATTCGGAACTTCACTTTCGTTCTTCCAGAACAGCACTTGAAATTTCTCAGTTAACAAACTTTCAAATTCTCGTCAACTTCCGAATATATCGTCTAATGGTGACTTTTCACAGTCTACTGTTTTCAATTAATCATCAAATTAATATTTCACATGTGAATATTAATTCGATCATTAATTCAAAATTCTGCTCCGTAAAAGTGTCCAAAGTCGCCAGACACGAAATTTGATACTATTCACAAATCGATCTCGATTTAAAAGATCGAAATTTACTATCACCGACAGAGTGCTCAGTTCCATAATTTTTTTTATTGGTTTTTAACCGAAATTTTCGAAGGCTGTCCTGCTGTATGTGAAAAAAAAAATCAAAAATTGGAGAAATCGTTCAACAGATCGTACATTGAACATTGATCATCGCGGTAGAAAACGAGCCAGCTGCCCTCTGGTCACAGTAAGTGGCGATGCCCGTAAAATCTGTAATTGAATTATTCCAGTAGAATCTTGATATTCAATCTGAATCTTGAGAAAATAAAGTCTGCCGATTTTCTGCATCAGTAAATAAAAAAAAAAAATTGAATCAAGTCGCCACAGTACTTCGAGCCATTTTTCGAACATCGCCACAGTGCTGTCATCTTGGGAACGCTTACACCGCGAAACTACTGCCCATCCGACAGAGTCTTCCTATTTGGAAAGTAACTTCTCATGTTCGTACACATAACGTAATTTATTTTATAGATGGCATGGTAAATAAGTTTCTGGGGGAAGAGGAAAGGAAGAGGGGTGAGAGAGTTGAGAGAGTACAGAGATTAGAAACCGATTTATCCACTTTTAAAGAGGAGGATGGCTACCTGGCCCAGGTAGAAATAAATGAAATGTCTTGTCTCGTGCGTCACATAGCTGCCGAAATTGCGTCCAACGATACAGTGCCACGTGGGGTTGAATTTCTTATCGAATTCCTTTTTGATGTACGCGGCGATGTCCTGCAAAGATAGAATGCGTTAGTCTCCTGTCATCAAAGTAAGGGAAGTTAGCACACTGAAAAGGATTTAAAAGTAATAGAATACCCTACAAATTACATTTCCTATACATTTTATGCGAAAATTTCGTTTTTTATAAGTAGATTAGCTTTTTCAATTCCAGACTTGCATCCAGCTGCTACGACCACATTGAAGGCAGTATTGTTACCAACAGAAACTCGGAAATAATAACGTAACGAATTCACCTCGACTTCATGTTGGTAACACTGGTGTCTTCCATGTCGGCATCAACAATATCTTTTCATTTCGAATTGCTTAAGCTAAAGCGTTTACAATTTTGAAATATTACATTTTAAGCATCTAAAATTTAAAATTGCTCAACTATTAGGCATTTAAACTTAAAATTGGCTAATTATCAACATTTTAATTTAAAATTGTTCAAATTGAGATTGTCAATTTAAAATGACTCAATCTGAAATAATTCAGTCATGCACGTTTTCAATAATCTCAATTTGAAAAGTTTGCGTTCATAATAGTTTTTAACTTAATTTTAATTCCACATTTCAGTTCCTTTCAATACATTACATTCTTTATTCTTTAACTAAGGCAATTTCCACAATAAGAATATTTATTTTATGAATATTTCATGGGAAATATGTTTTAAAACTTACCTTCTCAATGTTGTACTTCTCCAAAGCCTGAGTCGCACAGTCAACAGCATCTTGCTGCATCTCTTCGGACATGTCCGCATTTTTAATCACTGCCTTTCGTTCAGACATTTTGCTTTTTCTAAAAAAAATGATTTATATTTAGCATAGAATAATACAATATAAAACTAATATACTTGAATTCTTAATTCAGAATTTTGAAATTTAAAGTGACTACACTAAATACGAGAATTATTGAATTTTCAGGAATGCTTGCTCTAAACATTATTCATAATAATTATAGTATTGGCATATTTATTGGTCATTATTCAGCTAATAAAAGTTGCGCCATTATTAATTTCCAAAATCAGAATACGAACTTCAAAAAAATTACACGCTATTGTAGACATACATTATTAAAGCCCTCCTTTTACATCTGATACATGCCCGAAAGGAAATTAAAAGCTTCGTCAGAATGCATTTGAACAAACTTTTACATATAATTGAGCATTTTTAATTCTTACAGGTCCATAAAGATTTAAAAATGCCAATGTAAATTGTTAAGAAAGTTTGGATGCACCACCGGAAACTTCAATTTATTAATAAAGCACCTATTAACTAATTAAATAACATTGACGCAGGTCAGCCAAAAGTCACAAAGTGAGTGAAAATAGTGGCTTATAATATCAAAATGTGGGGTTCTTGAAAAAATGTACGTGGAAAATTTAGATTCTCCTCTTTTTTTACTAGACTGTTCTTTCTTGAACTAGATCATTAATAGAATGTTTACTGCTTTACTAGAATGTTTATTCTTGCACTAATATCAAGGTTACACCCTACTGTATATATTCATTTTCAATGGATAATAAGGTATGTAATATTTTTTATCCCAATCACCAAGGGTTATGAAAATAAACTTCGAAAAGAGGAAGGTTTCCTTCATTTTAATTTAACATTGCTATTACATTAAGATTAGTGAAGAGAAAAATTTCCATATTTCCCACGAGAAGGAATGAAGATAAAAAAGTGGTATGTTTTTACTTTAAATAATTTATACTTCAACTTCTTTATTTGGCACTATCTAATATCAAAAATTATTCATATTTGTTATTAAAAGGAAAATAGATTATAAATTTATTACACATTTTAAATTACATTTTTCGCGAACTGAACTTTTTTGCTTACTTTTGACATTTAAAAACGCATTCGACTCCGATACAAGAAATTTTTTTTTAATTTATTTTTTTATAAATATTGAATCTTGCGTGATTATTAACTAGAAAGGGAAATATGTGCAGTTGAAGGCAACTATACATCCATTTTTTCAGTGATATTTTATAATAAGAAAAACACCCCTCAGAGAATTATTTTTAAATGTTTGAGACTGTTAAAATTAATTGACTAACTTCAAAATATATCTTTATAGGTAAGGTGTAAGTGAACAAGGCAGGATAAATCCATCTTTTAAAGAAAAAAAAAAGGAATTAAGCGTGGTTTGAGCATTTTCAGGAAGCGGTGAATATCATTATTGACGCTTGGTTCACGATAAAAATTCTATCCCATCCAAATTTTAAAATATATAAATTAAAATCCGTGTATTTTGTACTAAAGTGGTTAATATAATATAAAAACTGCACAAAACTAACCGAAGAGGTTCAATAATTCGATAATATTGGATAACCAGTTACATAGATGGTTTCCTCTATAAATCTACATGATCGTATTTGAATTTTTTTCAATCTCTGGTGCTTTCAAGATATAGCATTTGACTAATTCTTGACGAATCATCTCGAATGGATCTATCATGTTTCATTCGCTTACTCCTCAACATGACATCATATACTTTTAATAAAAACTATTTTTTTTTTATTAAAGATATAGCTTCATTCAGGTGAAATTGTAATTTGTTTAGTTGGTCCAAATAAAACTGAGTTCTCATTTCTTTTTAAAGGTTGGTTGTAGTCCAAAGTCAAGGGCACACAAAAATTACGAACTACATATTGCTTGAATATGTCTATCAATGTCATACAATTTAAGATATCATGTCTGTAAACTATTAGCTTTTATTGCAAACTCCAATACAAAAGCGGCTTGGATGGAGATAATTCACATGAATGTTACCGTTTCTTTACAACGATGTGTCTATAAGTTAAAATTAAAAATAATAGTTTCAACTAGTTGTGCTTAACAATTTTGAAGTAAATAGTTATATAAAAATATCTATCACTGCAATGAAGTTATTGCAGAATCTATTCAAAATTGATTGAACATTTATTTTGCTTCTCAAATTGCAAATAGGGTAGGGTGGGGCGAAATGGGCATAGGGGCTAAGATCAGCCACTCAATTTTCTCGTTGGCCATTATTACATTCTCATCATAATGAGAAGGTATTGATTTTATGTGAAAAATGACTTTCGTGGATTTCATCAAATGTCGACGTTTTGAGGCCCCCTGAGTCAGAAAAAATGGTTTTTACGTCGGTGTCTGTCTGTCGTTGTCGTCGTTGTCGTCGTCGTTGTCGTTGTCGTCGTCTGTATATCGGATAACTTTTGAAAGACTAATCGGATTGGATTGTGCTTTCGCACACAGTTTTTGGGACCAAAAAGAGAGATCGAGTTCGTTAACCAGCCATTTTCGATGAAAATTCAAAAAGTTAGGACATTATAAAATAATTTTGGACCATTTTTTTCAAAATTTGAAAATCATATGTACGGCCGCTTATAGTCATCGAAAATTCAAACAATTTATCAGGAATAACATTTTTTGATAAAATCAAAATTTTCAGAGTTACGGCATTTTCAAAATCCAAAAAAAGAAACGAAAATTAACATTTTCAGCCAAACAACGCACTATACGAAAAAAAGTCTGGACATGAAAAGTGTTTCTTTTTCAACGCCCTACAAGATTATCATAACGACTTTTTGAATTTTCTCGAAAAATCGAAAATTCACATTTTTATTGCACAAAAAATAATTAAAAATTCAATTTTACGGCAAAAATATGCAAGATACGACAAATGACGATGAAACAAAATTTGTGCGTAAAAAACAAAAAAAAAAGAAAAAGAGTTATTGGCTCGTCGTTTAGAGGTTGGCCGGGAATTAGCCGATCGAAACATGGGAACTTCTACCTAATACAACGCTGCTGAGGGCTGGTGAACTTCTCAGAATAAGACGTCAACCAATTGTGAGTCTCTCGGTTTCCATTCCTTGCACCCCCCCCCTCCCCCACCTTAATATAAAAAGGGTGCTAAAAAATTCTGGGGATCCAACAAGAAAAAGCTATAACAGGGAAAAGTTAGTTAGCTTATGCTTAGAAAAGGACGTATTTATTACAAATACTTGGTTTATACATAGAATGATCCACATTTACACCTGGCGTAAAGAAAATAGCCACATTATAATTGACACCGTTATTGTGGATACAAGACAAGAGAACTCGTCAAAGATACAAGAGTCATGAGGGGCTCTGAATGTAATACTGACCATCACCTTCTAGTCTCCAAAATGAGCTTAGGGCGGGGATGGAGAAGAAATAGAACCAAACAAACGAAACAAACGCGAAACAAGATAAAAAGTTTACAGAAACCGGGATATTCGAAGATACATAAGAAGCCATAGAAACACGAGAGCTCGCATGAAAAAATGCATGGACGTGAAGGAAGGTTTAGAAGTATGCCAGGACAGAAAAGTGTGGCGACAAATAGTTTATAAAAAGAATGTGAGTAGAGTGTATGACGCTTGAAACGAAAGACCTTAGACACTTATAGGCCCAAGTGAGGGACCGCACACACAATAATTTTTTGAGGCTCTTCACTTGGGGTGGTCACTAGAGAGATTGATCAGCCACCTGGGTCGGAGCAATGTTGCGGGACGAACGTGTTATTTAAATAAATAACACGCAAATTCTAGATCCATCTAAAACATGTATATCTCCTTCCCCACATTACTATTTTCCAACCGTGCGATTCACGCCTACCCCGAAAGGGAAATGGCCTAATGGTATAATAATAATTAACGTTCATGGTACTTGAAAATTCGAACAATTTATTCTATTTTCACATTCTCATCCAGAGAAGGTATTAGATTTGTGTAAAATTTGACCCCTCCCCCCATTTGTGTCAAATGTCCATTTTTCAATAATCATTCAAAAATGTATCATATATATGTTCCAAAAACAACTTAGATACTTTTTTTGGCCCCTTTTCAGATAGTTGGAAGAAATCTTTCTGATTGTATGATTTATTTTTTATTAGACAGATACGAAAATGTACGCCGAAGTGAAGGAAGTTCCTTCTTCATTTTAAAGCAAATACAAATTTAATAATTTTTATTTGAAGAACATTGAACATAAAATATTGTCATTGCGAACCGCGACAACCAAATGGCGCGCCGTGATCGCGATCAAACTTTTGAGTTTACATTAAACGATGAACAGAAACGAGCGTGGCGCAAGACTTACATGATTTGTAAACGAAATATCGAGCGCGAAGCGCGAGTGTCTTGATGAGAATGTATTCCTTAAGGTCGATAGAACCTTAAGTAAATTAGTTCCTCTTTCTATGTAAAGTTAACATAATTAAACCAAACGCAGGTCATAACGATGAAGCTAACTAAGAGAGCATTAGCCCGCCAAGCGCGCAATAGTAAGCACATGAAGTGCGAAAACCAAGATGAACCGAGCTTAAAGCGTCAGGCAAATGTGTCCGAGCGCGTAGCGCGAGGTGAATATATTATCGAGCGCGAAGCGCGAGATAAACATATCATCGAGCGCGAAGCGCGAGATACAACAGGTGCGCGCCCTAGGCGCGCTCAAACTAGCGAGCGAAGCGAGCCGCGCGCGATGAGAATGTGCCCGCGAAGCGGGCAGATTTTTTATTTTGTAACTGTTCTTTGTACGAATATCAGAAAGAACGTTATCAAACTTCTTTTTAAAAAATTTGCTTGATGTTGAATAAATTTCGGAAAACGAAAGTAAAAATTTTAAGACCTATATTCTGCTATTTTGAATTTGTTTAGAAAGTCCAAGAATCACATAATAGATGTTTTTCCTGTGGTTATTTAGATAGCTTACTCATTAAACCTTATGTTTTTAAAACATTTTGTATATAATTGTAAAATAGAAATGGTGAAATTTTTATTTGGCTTGAAAGTGTCATATGGGGCGGATTGAGCCACTGCTCTGGGACGGAATAGGCCATTCCGGAATAGGCCTAGTGTAGCAGTCAGCAGGTTAGGATGAAATGTTTCATTGTGTCCGATTGCGCAGAGTGTTAATTATGGTCCAAAGGTGTAAAAAACTAATATTTTCGACAAAATGCCCAGAAAAAGTATGACAGCTGCACTGTTATAGGTCTTTATTAGAAAATAATATGAGTTGCTGGCAACCAGAAGACATCATTGTTTTTCTGGTATATTTCTTAAGTAACTTTGTTCGAAAACTCGTAAAATAATATTAAAAAAAAAAAACGGAAAACATTGTTGTGGTCGAAAAATACGGCAAACATATTTTAAAAAACGGCTTAAAACCCTAATATATAATGTACTTGAAGTTAAAAACGTTCATATGAACGAAATTGAAGATTTTTTTTCCGAATTTTTTTTGGCCTTAATCATTTAGGAGGTCAAAAAATGATATTCTGTCAGAACGGTTTCTCGAATTTTCAATTTTTCCGGGGTTGCTACCCTTACACATTACCCATTATTCAGACCTGCCTGATACAAGTTTGATTGTCGATATTTGAAAAAATAAAAACGTCAAAAAAAATTATATTTTTTTATCCCGCGAATTATAGAGTAGGTGAGAATGTTCGGCAAAACCCCAAAAAACTACCCTTATGGCATGCCGCCCTAATATGTTAAAAATAACAACTTTGATTGTCGATATTTGGAAAAATAAAAACGTCA
>CAKNXH010060624.1:178842-211056 GCA_932178445.1 Andricus quercusramuli
AACGTTTTATGTGTGCATACTATAGGGGTAGTTTTTAGGGGTCTTGCTGAACATTCTCACCTACCCTATAATTCGAGCGGTAAAAAATAGGATTTTTGTCGTTTTTATTTTTTCAAATATCGACGATCAAACTTGTTAATTTTAACATTTTAGAGCTGCATGACATAAGGGTAGTTTTTAGGGGTCTTGCCGAATATTCTCACCTACCCTATAATTCGCGGGATAAAAAAATAGGATTTTTGACGTTTTTATTTTTTCAAATATCGACAATCAAACTTGTATTAGGCAGGTCAGCATAATGGATGTTTTTCAAGGGTAGTTAACCCCTTAAAAAATTTTTTTTCGACAATTCCTTCCGGCAGAATATTTTTTTTGCCCTTCTAATTGATTTAAGCGAAAAAAAAATCGAAAAATAATTTTTTTAATTTCGTTCATATGAACGTTCGTAACTTCAAGTACATTAATGAAATTCAGCGTCATGTAAGTAGACCAGTCTAGTATTTGAGAGTTTTCTTATGAAGAATTTAACTTTTACTGAGACAGTGTACACGGGTAAATTGAAAAATTGTTATATTTATTTCTGCAATACAATTATTAAAAGATATGTAGACATAAATCGTTTCTCTATTCACTGTTTGTAGAGTTAGTTACGGTAGAGGTTAGGATTAAGGATTGCATCAATTTAACGTTAAATACTTTAAATGTTCCGTACATTTTTTGAAAAAATATGTGTAAGATATGTTTTCGTTTTATAGTACTCCAACTTAACAATACTCTTATGTATAAATAATACATAATAAGTCATTTAATTAAGTGGCCCATTTAGCCCAGTGTCTGTCTCATCCCGCCCCAGGCATGGGGCGATATAAGCCAAGCACACTACCTTATTTTCGTTTCTAATTCCGCATGTACTTTTTCATTTACTTTTATCTTGGCAAAATTATTATTAAAAATGTTTGTAGAATATAATTATATAACGACTTACTTTCAAGCAACGAATTAGCAGATTTTAAATACTGACGTGAAAAAGACAACTATGCTAATCTCGCCCCACCCTACCCTAAATATTAAACACATGGAATCGAATGCAGCATATTTTCTCGTGATAGAAGTCATTATAGGCTACAAATATAAGATACAAATCGATATGATGTATATAATTTATTGTGGGAATTCGCCTTGTAAAAAATATAAAAAGATAATAAATGTATTTGGGCATAAGTCTGGAACCTTTAATTTTTGAACAAAAAAATAAATGGAAAAATTTGTGTAGGCACAGCATACAACATTTTACTATATTAGATAAGGGTATTTATTAATGATATTCTGCAATTGGACACATGAAAACTTCTATCTTCAAACATATATTAATGATAAAGAAATATTTAATTATGTGAAAGAAAACGATCTACCGAGTCTCATTTTTATTTAAAAACATTTCAATGCCTTTTGACCAAATTTGATTTTAATTTTCTGTTTTATTTTCCCTCAGAAGGATCAGTTTATTTTGACACAAGGATTCATCGTCGAAAAAAGTTAAACTCTCAAATATAATTATGTATTTGAAATTGTAACCAAGAATGTGACAGGTGTGTAACGTCACTCGAGATTTATGAATCAGCAACTTCACCTTGTCTACATTTTAATTTTTTATTAATTTTCATAACGGTCGACAGTTATAAAAAAGTTTTGCTAACGTTATTAAATACGTGTTTCTTCAGGGAGTTCAACTATGGAATGCTGAATAAAAGTCACGAGAAAGGTATTTAGAAACTTTTCCAAGACTTTACAAAATATTTTAAGCATTATCATGATTATAACGGTCCTTTTTAAGTTTTGCATGCAAACCATTTATTTTTTCGAAATATGTATTATTCTCTTGAGAAGTAAATGCGCACAATAGTTTAGGTTGGTTTCTCCTATTTATTAATACTTAAATTTTTAATTTCAATACTTTTTTAACGTTATGACGAAATGCAAAAGTCGAAGGACATAATTTAAATGTGTACCTTTTTTTTTTTTTTTTGATTGAACGAAATACAACTTTTCATAAACAAACATGATTCTGAAACTGTGAATCGAAACAAGCTGACTTCATTAAAAATTGAAAATTCAAACTTCAATTACTTTTGGTCCAAAGAGTTAATCAACTTAAAAAATGTTTACAGCCTACTTTACAGAAACAAAAATTCTTACTAACATTACTCAAATAGCTTTGAGGTACATAAAAGTGAATGGTTCTAGAAATATACATATGTCCATTTATAATTTGAAAATTAACATTTTAAAAAGCAGCCTGATAAGCATTACTAAATAAAATAGGATTGCCTTACAGTGTTGTACCAATTTCTTTCTTATAATAAATTCTTTATTATTAAAATTCACTTAGTGGTGTTTATTAATTCTAAAATAAGAAGAAACAGAAGCAAAATCACAATAATGTTCTATCTTCATCAATGCTACAAATTTTAGTATTATTATTAGGTTGCTGCACATGAAATTGCCATTTTTTTATTTTATTATAGTTGAAATTTCAGTCCAAAAATTACTTTTTGTTTTAAATCAAAAACAGTTAAATTGATAAAAAATTCAATAAAAATAGTAGAATCCTTAATAAAAAAAAATTAATATTCAACCAGTAATATAATATATCTACAATAAAAACGGCCATTTCATCTGCAGCATGTGAAAATTACCCATTCAGGGAAAGTAATATTGTAGAAATAGGAATTTTACAAGATTGATGGTTTGATTTTTTTAATTCTAGGTCGAATTATGACTGTTCGAAATTCAAGTTAATTGTTTGGAATTTATTCAATACAAATGGTTGAATTTCATATTCTATCAAATCAAAATTGTCTAATTTTTAATGTTTTAAATTTAATGTGACATTCCATTTAAAGCATTTTGAATTTACAATTGATAAACCATTAAAGCTTTCCTTTATTTTAGGGAGTGTAAAATAAAAAATTTAAAAAGAAAAATGAATTGTGAAGTAAGAATCTTAGAAATACCAAAAATGAAAAGTTGTAAGTCGACTGACAACTGGACACACCAAACTAACCCACGCATAAAAAAAGAAAATCCACCCACTTGTGAAGCATGTCTTACACAACTTCCCACCAATAATATTAAGAAAATTGTAAGGTAAAAGAAACCTCCACATTAACTGAAGCAATAGGTATCCCAGATAACGTTATTAAAACCCTTTTCTATTTAAAAGAAACATTTTTTCAAGGCTATAAGCCCAAAAATACTTTACTAACTCTTGCACAATATCACCACATATCAACACAATCACAGTATATCATTAACTGTTTCATTCGATAATAACTATAATGTTGATGTGGTATTAAATAATGATTAAAAAAAAAATCAACATTGCTTGACTTTTCAGATTCTCAATTTGAAATGATACAATAAAATCTTAGGACCTTGAAAGAATCAATTCATAATTCTTCGACTATTAAGGCATTGAATTTAAAATTGAACAATTTGGAAGAATTTCGAATTAAGAGACTCAGAAATGTACAATTTAAAATTTCAAAATAAGTTTGGGCTTCTGAATTTGAACATTCCTTACGTTTCAATTGGAAAGATTCCACATAACATTTTCAAAGTTTATAAAATAAAAAGCTGAATTTTACGACCTCAAACTGAAATTATAAACATTAAGGAAGAAAGTGTACTACTGGAAGACTTTTTTTAATAAACAAAACAATAATACAGTTCTTATAAAATATTATCTACAGCTTGGCGAGAAAATTTCAGATTCAAAATTAATTTTTGTTTAAACTCGAAAACGTTCTTAAAGTTTTTTATTGTTATTAATCATTGTCAGACTTTTCTTGATCTACAAAATTATACATCCTGGTTTTCTCTTTTTTTCGATACCTTCTCTTCTTACACTTACAAAATTGAATCACTCCACACATAGATATAAATTTGCAATAAAAAAAAAGATTTATGAAGAAAAATTCAATTTAAATGAATGGTAAAAAAGCCAATGACTTGATAATAATGTTTCGTAGCGTAAATACTACGAATCAGACAAGAAGTGACTAGAAGTCCTAAATAGGATCTCGTGCGTTTCTTTTGGTGTTGGAAAGGCGCGATAAGAGGCCAAAGCGAGTTACCTGAACAGCCACACTTGACCAAATGCTTTCAATATTCAATAATTTTGAGAGGAGACAGGACAGGAGAGGCAAAGCGTAGGCGGGAAACACGAGAAGAACAAGAAAGACCTGGAACTTGAAACAGAGGGGCAACGAAGTGCTTTAAAAAAATTGAATTATGGAAAAGGCAGGCAGGCACGAACCTGTCTAAGGGGAGGCGCGCAATTTTTACTGTCGCCCGCAAATTGACGTCCAGCATGTCAACATGCAGATGACGACTTGCCTTATTGGCGATGGCAGATCAAATCCAATATATAATACAATGAAATATAAGAAAATCCGTAGCAAAAAAAAAGGACCTGCGGGACCCACTCTCTCATGCCTCGAGGAAGATCGCGGCGCGTAGAAACGCCGAAGGACGCTGTTTTGTCGATAAGGGCACATAAAAATAGAAATTATTCTGCACGCCATCCGAATCTAGGTCGAATGATCCTGCACCCACTCGATAAAGGCTCGTACTATTCGCAAAAAGCGCGAAATCGTGGAAGTACCTTGGGAAAAGTCCCGGCGGAACTCCGAAGACAGACCTGTCTGCAGAGGGAAAAACTTAAAAGGAACTTTGGCACTTACCTATTTTTTGCTCAGTGGCCAACGCACTTTTCAATTGGAGACACTGGGAAGCCGGCCGCGGTTGCCTGCCCTCGCGATTTCACAAAGATTCACAAAGACGAAGCGAATTACTCAGTGATTTTTTAGCACGTCTGCCGACACCGAAAAATTCGTTGATCGGGTTGAAGATCGGAGCACCCGTTCCCGTACCACGGTTTCTAGTTGCTGATTGGTCGAGTGTCAGGAACTTCTATCAGCGTCTTCTATCGACCCAGCATGCCTTGCGAGCGAGCCGTTTCCCGCGCGTGACTCGATTCGATTTCGTGCAATCGTGTGATTTTTACCGTTTTCTATCCTTCCTAATATAGATGTTTTCTCGGCTCACACAGTCTTGTAATCTTGTTCAGTGATGGACTGTTTATAAATAAGCACTGATTTTGATTTTATGAAAATTAGGTATTAAGTTATTACAATTCCACTTTTTATTTTTAGTAATAATGGCGACTTCCTCCATATATTCGACTGCAGCATTACCGTTCACTATAATTTTCTTTCTTTTAAAAATAAATAAAAAGATTTTTTAGACGAATCTAAATATTCTCAAAATAGTTCAAAAATATTAATAGTATAGTTACGACTAGAAACTTTTTATCAGTAAATTTGATTGGCCAAGAGAAAATTGGAAGGGGGATGTCCTCTCGACTTGTCCAACTTTTCATGCTATTCGTACGGAAATTTATTCGTAAATATAAAAAGTGGACAACTATTTCTTCTGAAATGGGACCAAGATGTTTGAGAAAGGTTTATTTATAGTAGATTGAAAATAATTTTTTTCATGCATTCCAAGAAAATATGCTTTTTTAAATTTAAGCAAGATTCGCGGCTGCAGTGTATCACCGATAACGAAAAACCCGCAAATTACTTTCTCGACTGAAAGCTTTTAGGGAAATTTAGCAATTTTCTATTTCAGCATTTTTTTTTTAGCCAGGAATATCATTTTTCGCGATTTTTCAGAAGTACCTTAAAATCGTTGACAAATTTTTCGAAATTGCGCAATTTCAAAATCAAACCTAATTTGTAAATTTCACCAGCATTCAAAATCCATGAAAAGTAGTTCCTTTTCAAAATAGAAAAGTTTGAATGTGAAAATTAATGAAGATTTAAAAGTGAATTCAAAGGTGAACAGAGCAGACCCGTTGGGAGGGAGGGGGCGGCATAGCGATTAAGTATTAGTATTAAAAAGTAAAAAAATGGGTAAATTATCTTAAGGAAGAAAGTAAAATAAAACAGAACGTTCGAAAATCCAAATTACGCACACATGAGCCTATATTTGTCAACCCAGTTTACCCCTGCTTAAAATGTCAGATAACAACCATTTAAAAACCACATAGCGACCGTGCAGAAACCCATTTGGTTTCTAACCGTCTGTGACCGGCTCTTAACTGGTCTCAATTGATATTGAATTTAAATTCAATATCTGGAATGTCACCTATAACCCTAAACGGTCCTTATATGCGAAATGGTAACTGAAAATAAGTTTAAAAAATCTTCTAATCGGCTCTAACTCTAACCGGGTTCTACCCGGAATTTTTTAACATAAATTAAATATTGTCAGACTGGAGTTAGTTTTTAACTGGTCTCTAACCGCGGTTCCTGAAATGCACTTGATACTGGTGTGTCTTTTAACCGGTCCTAACCGGTCTCTATCCGGCGATCATAAAGAAATATTTTGACCAAAGTTAGCTTCTAACTGGTCTCTAACAGGTTCCTAAAAGGCACTTGACACTGGTGTGTGTTTTAACTTGTCCTAACCAGGGTCTATCCGGCGATCAAAAAGAGAAATTAAATATTGTCCAAGACGGAAGTTAGTTTCGAACTGGCCTCTATAACCGGTTCCTAAAAGGCACTTAACACTGGTGTGTCTTTCAACCGATACTAACCGGGATCTATCCGGCGATCGAAAAGAGAAATTAAATATTGTCAGACCAAAATTAGCTTCTGACTGGTCTCTAACAGGTTCCTAAAAGGCACTTGACACTGGCGTGTGTTCTAACTTGTCCTAACCAGGTTCTATCCGGCGATCGAAAACAGGAATTAAATATTGTAAAAGACAATAGGTGGCGGTTACCACCCCGGGGACGATATTTGGTTAGGGGCCGGTGAAGAACCGGTTAGGAATCAGGTACAATTATTGCAGGATGCTGGTTAGAAACCGCGGTTAGGTGCCGCTGTACCAAAATACAGATAGAGACCGGTTAGCCCTGGTGGAAGTTTCAGAATGAAATTGAGTCCGATTGAATCCGAACAACTCCTATTCTTTCCGATCGATTACGAACGAATGCGAAATCTGTTTCCGACTGATTCCGATCTTCTGGTTGAAAGCTAAATCCAGTCTGAATGATTCCGTCCGATGACGACTGGTTTCTGAATTCACCTGAAATGGCATTGCATGATGCCGTGCTTCAATCAGAATGATTCCGCAACATTCTGAATAAAATTTTAATTCCGTCTAAATCCGGCGCAATACGGTAGCTCATTCCGAATGATTCCGTTTATTCCACTCACAGTACGAATGATTCCGCACATATCAGAATGCAAATTCCATTCCGTCTGACTCCGTGACGTTTGAAACGTAACTTAAAGGAAAAAAAAGTGAATGGCTCGAAATTATATTCTGAATGACACGGAATCAGTCGGAATGACTGAATGAGCTCGAGTTATCCGGCGGATTCAGACGGAATGGGCATTGTATTCTGATAAGTGCGGAATCATTCGGAGTGAATTCGGAATGGTATCCCTGGCAAAAGTATCGAATAGGAATTCCTTCCGAACCAATCCGAATCATTCCGGAATCTGTATCCGAACCAATCCGGGTCAATTCGAACCAATCCGAAAAAAGTTCTACATTTCGTTTGACCCAAGTCGTTTAAAAATTAATCCGACTCAATCCGGTTCAATCCGAACTCCAAAAAGAACCAATCCAAATCAATCCGAACCAAAGTTTCAATCCGAATGAAGCGAAAGTCGGATTGAAAATCGTTTTAGGTCAATCCCAGTTCGGATTCATTCGGATTGGAAATTTGGTTCGGATTCATTCGGATTGAACCGAATTGAGTCGGATTAATTTTTGACCGATTTGGATCGAACGAAATGAAAAAAAAATCGGATTGGTTCGAATTAACTCGGATTGGTTCGGATACAGATTCCGGAATGATTCGGATGATTTCGGATTGGTTCGGAAGGAATTCCTATCCATTACTTTCGCCAGGGATACGCAATCAATCGGATTGAGCTTGAGTTACGTGTATGCATGTGTATGTATATATATATGTATATATTGTATAATATATTTGTTATTTTTCTTTAATATTCTATTCTTTATATTTTTTCTGTTAATATCAATCTTTATGTGTGTACGTGTGAGAGAGAATTTCAGAATCGTGCGGATTCAATCGAAATGTATTTTATCGAAAATTTCGGATGTACCCGAATTCAATCGGATTTTTTTTCAGAATGGGTGATCATTCGGAGTCATTTGGAATGAATTTTGTAGCAAAATTCTGAATTATGCGCGGATTGATTCGGAATTAAAATATACTTAAGCCCCTGTCGAGTCACTCGGAATCATTTAGAATGAAATTCGGAGTGAAACAAAGTGGTTCGGATTTTGCATTTATAAAATTCTTCGCGGACTCAAACAAACTGGATTCGGAATGATTCGAAAACAGATTTCGCATTCACACGGAATGAAACAGATTCAATTGCTCGAAATCATTTTGATTCCGAATGAGTCTGCAACTTCCACCAGGGAGGGCCGGTTAAGAACCGAAAAGAAATATTATATGCGGACCCAGTTACAAACCGATTAGGATATACGGTTAAAATCCGGGGAAGAAATTAGGATAGGGGCCGTTTAAGAACCGGTTAGGAATCGGTTACAAATATTCCAGTATGCCGGATTGACACCGGTTACAACCCGGGGACAAAATCCGGTTAGAGACCGGTTATGGCCAGTTAGAACCCATTTCTAATCGGATTCTATCCGACATTTTAAACAGGTGCGAATATTACTGAGAATATTGAAATAATACGAATAACGAAAAGTGTGCAAAAAAATAGCAATCATATATATTATGAATACTGTTGTATATTGTGCAGTTTAATGTCCAAGAATATTTCATTATAACCTTCTGGTATAGAAAAAAATGATACCACAGAATAAGTGTAATTAGGAAATTTTGCCTGGAAATTAAAAAAATCTATTTAAACTTTTTTCGGGCTCTGATTAGGCAAACCATTTAGGTTTATATATTCTTCTATTCCTATGAAACTTTCGATCCATTGCAACATTTTTTTAAATTTAATTTTTCCATCCCTCATGATAACATGGAATTTTTTGTAAATAATAGATCAAATCGATTTGCTCTACGGGGTCGTGCATAAATTACGTAACGCAATTTTCCGACTTTTCCCTGTAGTTTTTCACCATTATGTAACACTAAGCTAGCCCCCCCCCCCCCCCTAAAATGTTACGTAATTTATGCACGACCCCTATTTGTAAAAACGTTAAAAGTTTTAAGACAATTTGGAAAACGGATAACATTCAATTTTATATATTATTCAACTTCAGTCGGACTGTAGTAGTTTTGGAAATTGCATAATGAAAATCATAAGACGCTTCCTTTCGTAAGATAGTCTTGATATCACCTGCACAAAACATCTATTCCCTTATTTTTTGGAATGATTGCTAAACAAATTTCAGACTAAACTATAAATTAATATTTGCATTAAAATAGAAAAAATCATTTTAAGGTCGCTTTGCTTGAGGACTTTTTTGATTGTCATAAAAATCTTCAAATTTTGAAGATTTCAACAAAAGTATCTAAGCTTGCATTGAATTGCCAAATTTTGACCCGTACAATTAGAAAATGACCTGTTTGAAAAGGGATTGGCGCCACTGGGTGAACGAATAATATTTGGATCACTCGTCAAAATAAATAATTTAATACTGACACTGTTAATACTACGGAAATTCAACAAGTTTTAACTCAAAATTTAAATATTCTTATTAAAAAATTTTCCAATTTTATCATTTTTATTTTAAATATAATGCATATTCAAAAATGTACATGTATTTTGACTTTTATAGCGCTTTCCAATCGAACAAATTAAAGTTAAGAGACTTAAAAATATTAATAACTTTCACATTGGAGCTTTCAAAATTGAACGGTCTTAGATTTAGTGTACAAATTCAAAACTGAATAACTCTATACAAGTAGGTATGAAAATAATGTTCCAAATTAAAAGTTTCAAACTAAAAGCTTCCCAGAACTAGGCTTTATTTGAAATTTTATATATGCCTAAATTTGAATGTTAAGAAATTTTAAATCGAACTCTTCCCTAATAGCACGGAAGAATGTTCCTGGAGCGTTTTCGGAATGTGTAAAATTTCCACCGCTTGGGAACGTTCTAAACAGAAATTACCGTTATTGTTATTATTATCAATAATTACCGCGTAAACCATAAGTGATAGGTCAAAATCTATGTCAGTTTATAATATGTATATCATATTATAGTGTTATTTTAGTATATGTGGTACTAAAAACTAAAAAATATGCCCGCTGCGCGGGCACACTCTCATTGCGCGCTGAGCGCGGGACTCACAAGTTTGAGCGCGCTTAGGGCGCGCGACTGTTGGTTCTCGCGCTACGCGCTCGGTCTTTATATTTCCCACACATTTGTGCACACACCTTTTGAAATTAAAGGTCAAAGCGTCAACAACTGTATTTTCATAATTGTGAATTTTCTTTTGCTAAAGCTCCTTCGGCTTTAACGAACACATTCTTATCACGTATCTCGTGCTTCGCACTCGATTTTGTCCAATATGTGAACTTTTCTACATTATGTTCAACACTATTACATCTAATGTACGCATTATATTTATTTCTGTACATCGATCTGGTACTGCTTATTAAGATATTGCAAAATAATGTAAAAATTTTATTTTTCATCATGACTTTTAATATTTTCTCCTTACTTTGCTCTAATTTTTATTCTCAGCTGCCGTGAAAATGCACCCAGTTTGAGCGCGCAAATCAAAAACTGTGATTCAACCCCCTCATAAACTACAATCATAAAGTGAAACTAAACATGTTTTTTTCAATTTGACTATGGAGAGGGTTCTCAAAGCACCTACGGCCTTGTCGATTACATTCTCATTGCGATAATCGCGCTTTGCGCTCAGCAGCTAGGCTATACAGACGATTGCTTTTGAAAAATAAAACCATGTGAAAACTAGTAAAAAAAAATTTTTCCTACTTTTTTAATGTTTTCAAAATTCTTAAGTCTTTCACCCCTCTGTAAGAAACTTTCACAAAAATGTCTGAAACTTTAAAAAAAAAATTTTCTGAAATTTTGAAAATGTTCTAAAATTTTTAATTTTGGTTGGAAATATCTGGTTAACGAACGCAACCTTAATTTTAGGACCCTCAAAAAGTTTACCAAAGGCTGACTCGATTGGACAAGTCCTTCAAAAGTTAGCGTGGCTACAACATTCAGGTAACTATACAGACATACATACACATACATACATAAATAGAGGCAGACAGTCATGCAGACAGATAGACATCGACAAAATTTTATGATTTTTGGACTCCGTGAGTGCCGGAACGTAAAGATCCGTTAAAAACCAGAGATCGAAAATTTGGACGAGTTGGACTCTCATGAATGAGAATGTAAAAATAATCTAATATCAAAACTGATTTCTAAAAAATAATGGAAACAATTAAAAAATTACACTCTCGGGCCAATTAAAAAAGTTTTACTTGCACTAATAAACAATAATGTACAAATAAGTCGTAAGCAGGATTGATATTTAGACTGAAGAATCTGCTTGCACAAATCGTCGAATGATGCGGAATCTCTCTTCTCTATTTACTCATTATTCTGACCCTCCTTTAGGTGCAAAACTTCATGAAAAATATCTTCCGTTAAAATCCCCGTTAACAGAGAAAGAAAAAAACGGCCCAAAAGGAGTCGCCGAAACGAAATCAAATACTCTCGTCATTAAATCTATTATTATTATTTAGAGTTTCACAAAACACTTACGAAACTTCTTTGACTGTGAAAAATCTGGTAAAAATAGCTACACACCGAATGCAGTACCAAGCACGATAACCTATACAATAAAGAATTACACCTTACTTTGCTCCAGTCAAAAGCGACATCGATTATTATTGTACACGATTGTTATTCTATTTAAATGAATTTCACTCGAAAAAATAGTCTGGCTATTTCTCTATAAATTAGAGAATCTCATTCCACATTTTCAAAAAAACCAGACAACTTTTTTCCAGAAGAGTTCCACAGTTTCTCTCACAACGAAGCACTATGGGTCCTAATCAAATTGAAAAAATTACCTCGATGTGCATTACTCAAAAGTAATAAATCTACACATTAAACCTTCGAGGAATGTTTGCGTTATGAAATAAATTCGAACGTTCGTGGTCAGAAATAAAAATTCATTTTTATACATTTCTCGTGTAAACGTTCGAAAAATCGAAGTCTATATTAAAATCGCGATGCGACGATCATTTATGGGGGGAAACTGTCCAAATTGATTATGGATGATAATCCCAAGTCTCGACTATTTCAACATTTATCGTTGTTACGGAATAAAGCCTCTGGTACCGCGTATAAACACTTTAATAAATGACAGTCATGTGACTAGTCGGGTGTCGACGGAAGCGTTTCGATTCGAAACGTCCTAGTTGTTCATTTTCTGGCTTGCAATGCATTCGAGAGCCAATCCATGGCAGGATCGAGACCTTCGCCTTTCTTCGCTGACGTTTTGAAAATCTGGAAGGTTCTGTTTTTTAGAGCGTCGAGGCCCAACGCTTGATGAACTTCCGCTACACTCAGGCAACCGGGCATGTCTTGTTTGTTCGCTAACACCACCAAAATTGCACTCTGCAATTCATCCTCCTGGAAGAAAAATTCAGATTTTTTTTTGTAACTATGCAGGATTGCCACAGAAGTCTGATTTCAAAGTTCCATGACTTTTTCCGGTTACCAAGGTCTACTTTTGGGAAAATTCCAGGCTAGCGTTGTAAAAAAATCCAATTTCAACACATTCTACTGGTCACAATAGTGATGGGCACTTCTCGGCCTGACTGTGGTAATACCTGACCTGACCGGTGATGTCCGGTCATCACGGTAAACTTGGTAAAACGCGGTCAGACCCAAATATCTCCACCAGGAAAGTTTTTTTTTTATATAAACTTGTACAAAAAGTTTTCCGCTTCTAAATGTTCCAGTTATTCTCAAATTTATAAAAATTCGAAAAAGCTCAGCATAGCAGACGAGTTTCGAGAAGAATTTAAAAATGACACTTGAAGGGTAGAAATGCAAAAGGAGTCAAGCGCCATTTTTCACTTTTTTCAGGAGAGACTAAAAACATGTTGTAAATTCAGCGGGACCATTTAAGAAAAAAATAAGAAAGTGCTTTCGAGATACTTTCATGCTCTATCGAACTAAAAAAAGTTTGCTCACAAAAAGCTATCCGGTTCCGAGAAATTGAATGAAACAGGTCACGTTTCGAGGTTAGATTTTGGGTCCGTATCGACTTTTAACATCTTTCAACATTAATTGTGGAATCAATTTGCAGTTTAAGAAAAAACTAAAAATTTGTACTCTAGCTATTGAATGCAGGAATTCATTTCCAAAAAGTTTGTTTAAAAAAAATCATGCAGTTTTGCGAAATCTGAAAATCATATTATGACTTCGAAATGGTGTGAAACTGACATTTCAACTTCAAAATAATGACGATAGCAGTAATAATTTTGCATATTTCCAAAAAATGAGGAATTGGGGTTTAGGTTATTCTGTGCTGAACGGAAGGGACCCAATAGTAATTAAAAATAATTATCCAGGGTCGAGAAAAATGAAATTTGATTTTGTACTTTGTGGTTAGAAAAGCTTCTCGGACTGTGAACACAAGAACACAAATTTTGAAAAATGATGCCCCAAAAAAATCCTTTGGCAGGCATGTGTAATAGAATTTATCTGATTTTTTGAGCTAATAAACCCGATTTCGAAAATTTGGCGCTTGACTCCTTTTGCATTTCTACCCTTCTCTTTACTAATTTATAAATTACATTGAAAATCTGTTGCATTTACTAAGTGATATTATAAAAGTTATAGTTAGTAGTATCCGAAGTCATTTCAAATAACATTTAAGTAATATGCCACTTAAACATTAAGTTAATTACTGTGTATCGTATAGGTTATATTCCCTAAATAAAAATACTGTTTTTTTGTCTTTAAATAAAATAAAATTGATATCTAATTATTATGAATTTCGATTTATGAGTATACCATTAAGCCATTTCCCTTTCGGGGTAGGCGTGACACTACCCGATTCGGGTAGTGTTTCTAGGTGGATAGTTTCTTGTAGTAAATAACTACAAGTGTGGGCTCACCACACCCAGTAATTTTTGTAAATAATTTATTATTTGTTATTAATGATATGTGAAGAAATTCAATAAGGCAATTATCATAATTAAAAATGGGAACAATGAAAGTGAAATAAAATTTTATTCTTTGAATGTGTTTTCAAGCAAAAGAATTGCTCAAGACATTTTTTAACGTTATTTTTCTTGGGAATTACGAAAATTTTTGTAACAACTCTCACATTTAGACGATTTTTTCTATAATTAATTTTCCTTCTACACATAAAGAGAAATAAAGAAAGCTTGCATGTTATTAAGAAATTTTATTTGACACGAACAGTTTCAAAAGAATATTATAATCATTAATGGAGAAAGGAATTGCTCGACTAATTCAGTACTATTGCATGAACAAAAAACTTTATGAATTTTTGATTTTTTGAAGAAAAATTGAGCCGCTGGATAGTGTAAGGGCATATAAAATTCACATGGCCGTTCCGGTTGGCCCCTGTTGTCTTTAAAATCGATTTCGAAAATTAAATTTTTGAAACATATGACATTGTAGAGAATTCCATGGCGCATCTTTTTTCCTCTTATGAAAAAGTTGTATCTTTTACTGTTTCTGAAAGAAAGTGAAAAAACTGGATTTTGTGAAAAACAAAATTTAATAAATATTTTGACTTCAACTCGCTCTAAAAGACAAACTTTTGGATATTTTCACATGAAAATTGGAGGAGTTACGCTTCAAACTGTTTTGAAGATGATATGCTCGTTCAAACTTCTCTAGTTTGTTATAAAAAAAAGCTGTTAATTTTTTTGCCAAGCAGTATCAAAATAATGTTACGCAACTTTCAAACGCTTCGTTTATCGAGGGAATTTTGAGTAAGCCCAAACTTCCAGCGAAAGAAATGTTCATTAGGGTTTAATGAAGTTTTCTGGAAAGTATTATTTCAATAGAATGAATCGTTAGAAAAATACGAGAATTCAAACTGCGCGTCAAAGAGAGATCGAGCGCGTGAGAGGTGAGAATACTTCGGCGCCTCGAACACACCGCGCCGTCCTGTCGTAGCCGCCAGGAAATAATGTTTTCTTATTATTCTGGACAAGAAAAAATGCCCAAAAAAATGTAGTACTCACACAGTGATGTATTTTAATGCTGAACGGTTTGAAGTACATCTAATTTATTCTTCGAATATATTAAAAAACTATGTATATATCTTATCACAGGTATCTTTGGACGAAATTATACGTACATACATGTGCTATGGTATCAGCCTAGATGTTTTCTTATGTCTAATTTTCATCGGAAAATATACTCTGGTGTCAGTCTATAAGTTCCCTTATGTCTAATTTTCATCGGAAGTGAATTCTTCTTCTGATAAGTCTTTTTCGTCAGACTCGGCGTAGTAGGATCGGCGTGCTCTCAAGCGCTCGAGAAAGGCAAATTAAATGCTTATGATTTTCTAACCGTGAGATGAATTGACGTAAAAAATCTCAAAAAATGTTATTATATCCTTATGAAGATTTCTTTTGCTGAAAGTTTCGCGCACGTGAAATTACCTAGATAAACAAAGTGATCGAAAATTTTCTCTCCTAACAGATACGACAGGACGGTCGAGGCGCCGAAGTATTCTCACCTCTCATGCGCTCGATCACTCTTTGACGCGATGTTTGAATGATCGTATTTTTTTAACGATTCATTATATTTAAGTAATACTTTCCAGAAAACTTCACTAAACCCTAAGGAACATATCTTCCGCTTGAAGTTTGGGCTTACTCAAAATTCCCTCGATAAACGAAGCGTTTGAAAGTTGCGTAAAATTATTTTGATACTGCTTGACAAAAAAATTAACAGCTTTTTTTGGTAACAAACTAGAGAAGTTTAAACAAGCATATCATCTTTAAAACGGTTTGAAGCATAACTCCTCTAATTTTCATGTGAAAATATGCAAAAGTTTCTCTTTTAGAGCGAGTTGAAATCAAAATATTTATTAAATTTTGTTTTTCACAAAATCCAGTTTTTTCACTTTTTTCAGAAACAGTAAAAGATACAACTTTTTCACAAGAGGAAAACAGATGCGCCATGGAATTTTCTACAAAGTTGTATGTTTCAAAAATTTAATTTTCGAAATCGATTTTAAAGACAACAGGGGCCAACCGGAACGCCCATGTGAATTTTATATGCCCTTACACTATCCAACGGCTCAATTCGTGTAAATTTGTGAGCTGTTAGAAAAATTTTCGTAATTCCCAAGAAAAATAATATTAAAAAATGTTTTAAACAATTCTTTCTCTTTAAACACCATTCAAATAATTCAATTTTATTCCACTCTAATTGTTCTTATTTTTTATTATAATAATTGCCTTATTGAATTTCTTCACATACAAATAATAACAAAGAATAAATTATTTGCACAAATTACCCATAAATATAAATTCATAATAACTACATATCAATTTTATTTCATTTAAAGACAAAAAAACAGTATTTTCAATCAGGGAATATAACCTATATACGATACACAATACTTAACTGAATGTTTAAGTGTCATATTCATTGAAATGCTATTCAAAATAACTCAGCATACTGCTAACTATTATGTCTAAAATATTACTTAGTAAATGCAACAGATTTTCAATGTAATTTGTAAATGTGTAAAGTGTCCTTTTATAATTCTCCTCGAAACTCGCGCGAAACTGTCAAAAGTGTCGTCTGCTATGCTCAGCTTTTTGGAATTTTTATTACTTTGAGAATAACTGGAACATTTAGAACCGAAAAACTTTTTGTACAAGTTTAGCATAGGGTATATCCTAACAACTAAACCACTTTTCCCTCTAAAAAAAACCTTTTCTGGTGGAAATATTTGGATCTGACCGCGTTTTACCAACATTTACCGTCATGACAGGTCAGGATTGGTCATGACTGTGAAATACCGAGCAGGGCCCATCACTAGGTCGCAAACTAATTTACCAACTATTTCTTGTACAATTATTAATCAGCGCGAATCCCGGTGGAAAATGATTTTACAACAGACTACAGCGTTCTTATGAAAACGCCGTTTTTACAGATGATCGTAGAAAATTATACATGTTTTAAAAGTTCGTCATAGAAACTACAAAGGATGAAAAATCAAGATTTTTTTATAAATAATTATGAAGTTTTAAGACTTTGTATGAAAAACAAAAAGTTTCTCAAACAAATTATGAAAATCCACAACCATAAAACGCAATTCTAATTTTTGACAGTTTTTTTTTTTTTGTAAAAAAATACGGATTTCTACAAAGATGTCTGGTTAATCACACCTTTGTATGAAATTTTCTGAAAATATACGCCTCGAAAAATAGTTTTAGTTTTTTTATAATTCTTAATATTTTTTTTAAGAAATTAGGAAAATCTTAAACCTCAAATCGATAATTTTCTACAATTTTATATGGAAACGTTACCCTCTTAGAACGAGGTAGTTTTTGCAACAAAATTTTCGAGACTATTCAGATTTCTCAAATTTTGAAATTTCTGGAAAAAAGTTATTACATTTCGGTATGATTAACAACTTCTAAAAATAATACATACCCTTAACATGTAAAGAAGTTCATCTTTCGATATGCCTATTCTGTCTCTATCGGCGGAATCGACGACGTAAATAATTGCATCTGTATTTGAGTAGTAACACCTCCAATATGGTCTGAAATAAAAAAAAAATTAAGCAATTTAACATCAAACTTATACTTTTTTATTGATCTACCTACGGCATTACAAAATATTCAAGAATATTCTTTTAAAAAATGCAAACATTTTATAAGTACGCCACAAGATTCCACATTCTTTCTAGAATATTTTATTGCATCGTATTCTAAAATATTCTTGAATTTACAGAGAATTTTAGGAACAGAAGAATATCAAGAAAATTCAGTCAAAGTCTAAAAAAATATTCAGATTGCAAAATCTCATAATATTGTAGAACATTCCAGAATATTCTGTAACAATCCATACCATTCCATCTAGAATGTTGAGTGAATTTTAGAAAAAAAAATGTGTGATAACATCTTAGAAACTCAAGAATTTTGTGATGGTTGTCCAAATTTTATCGTTGAATTCTTGTTTTATTTTCAAGAATTCTATATATTGACTTGATTATTGGACGTTAAATCGGATTTTGAATTTGATTTTAGTCTTATTTAAAATTCTTGAATTACCCTCAAGAATATTATATATGAATCTGGAATATCCAGATAAAAAATTCCAAACTAATTTAGACCACAATATTAACATTGTCAAATATACCTGCATATTATAGATATGTTCAAAGTATTCCAGAATAATGAAGAAACATTTCATATTATTCTGGAAAAGGTAAAACATTACAGAATAGCTTAGAAAAGTCAAGAACATTCCAGAACATTGTAAAAATTTTTTGAATTTTCCATCATATTTCATAAAGATAGAGAACTTTCGCAGCATTTTAGAGAATTTTATAAATACAAAGAATGTTCACTAAAATCCCAAAATAATCATCAATATTCTAAATGATCCTAAAATAGGCAGATAACAAAATATTCAAGAACATTGCAGAGCATTTTAGTATGTCATAGTAATCTACAACGTTTTGGAAATTCTGGAAAATTCTACAATCCTGTAGAAAATTTAAGAACATTCAACGACATTATTAATTATCTGAGAATTCCACACTATTCTAAAATATTGCACATTTCTGAGCATATGAAAATGTCGGTGTACGGTGGACCAAAAATACAAAATTTTAGAAAATCGAATGACTTCTGTTTAATAAGAACTTTCTAAAAATTACATTATTTAAGATTTGGGTGTGAAATTTAAAAAGTTAATATTATTTATAATTGAATCAAATCAACTAAATTTACAAATTTTCAAGGAGTGTAACGTCTATCAAATTTTTTTTTCGAGATCTGAGGAAATTACGGCTTGCTTCTCTATTGCCACTAAGGACATGTCATACATAAAATATGTGTAAAAAATGTAATAGAAATTAACTGAATCTTAAACAAAGTAATTTTTGCTAATTTAAAAAAATATAACTTCCACAAAAAACTCTACACAAAAAAATTACAGTAATTTCCGTACTCATTAGGATTTGTTTTAATTCTCGAAAGTCAAAAGTTTTACCCTCATTGCGACACTGCAGGACAATTTTTAAGTTCAATATGTCATTAGAGTTTTTTATTTGTAATGATGCGCAGTCACTTTTCCGCCCACCCTATTTCAGAGTAATCTAAAAAGTTGCAGATTATTCGAGAAAATCCTAGAAACCCCTAGAATATTCTATAGAATTATAGAATATTCTGCCAAAAATTCCAGAATGTTTAGCATATTTTAGAAATAAAGAATGTTTATACGGAATATAGTAGTGACTTTGTTTATAAAATTCACTACATGGAAGTAAACTCCAATAAACTCTCAAAAATAAGTAAAATTAAATTATCATCGTACGTCCTAGGTTTCTGAAAACTGTTATAAATTTTATTTATTCACTTGAAAAAATTAAAATTTTAATTTTACCAAAGGAACCCACACAAAAAAATAGACCATAATTGGTCCAAGTTCTTTTGGGAAATTTCTTTTAGTTACATAAATTCCAAAATAAATGAGTCTCAGTAAAATCCACCAAAAGACCTTTTCCATACAATTTGTGCGAGGTCCTACGATACTACATTTGAAAGGGCAAGCCAAAATTTTATTTAAGAACTGGACGCCAATCTTTTAAATTAGTCATAAAACATCACAATAAACCTTACAGTAGAGCCAGAATATCTATAACCAAAAACGGTAAATATTTCAATTTTTTACTTTAAAAAACTGGAATAAAAGTTCATTTACGATGGAGCTTGCTCTATTTTTTCGAGCACCAGAACCTTTTGAGTTCTCATATCAGCCATAAACAACCTTCTAACACTTATAGGACAACTACATTGTTCAACACCCAAAACGGTGAATTTACTCATTTATCACCTTTTGGAACCCAAAAAGAAATAAATGAGTCATAAAACTTTACCGGAACTCTAACAGAAGAGAGGTAATTCCAGAATATTATGTAAAATTCTGGAACAGTCTAGATTGTCTAGAACTATTCAAGAAAATCTTAGTTGCAAAATGTTCAAAACACGTACTTCTATTTTGAAGAATATTCAGATACAAAATTCCAGTATACACTGGAACATACTGAAACATTCTATAATATTTCATAAAACTCTAGAATATTCCAGAATTTTAAATTCAAACAAAAATTGCCAAATATTTACGAAGGATTCAAATGATTCCAGAAATGCAATGCTGCATAGGTACAATAAGTTAGTAGCCATTTTTTAATATTGCAGTATATATGTATTCCAGAATATGCATTGAGGGAATCTAGGTACAAAAAGCTAGTTGCTTCATAAAATAATTTCTGCACGATCAAATATTTAAATGTATTTATGGAAAACAAATATATGAGAACCCTTTTCTTTATAATAATATGTTAAGTCCTTACCGTATGCTAGTTTGTCCGCCAAGGTCCCAAACTTGGAATTTTAAATTCTTGTATGTGACTTGTTCTACATTAAAACCTATTGTGGGAATTGTGGTCACCACTTCTCCAACCTGCAACCTAACATCATATTTTTTGAATATTTTTGTCTCTTTTCTTTGAAGCGATTTCGAATTTTCGATCCAAATCGACAAGAACACTTTAAGTTTTTTTTACTATTAGTTTATATGAATATATAAAAAGTATTTTGCATACAGAACGTTATCTGAATGTAATGTGTACCTCTAGATTCTTTAGCGAATACAATCTTAACATTGAAAGAATTTGCTAAGCTTTATTATGAAATCTTATTTCAATGTTATATTTTCTTATATTTTAAAATACTTCTCAGAGCTTTGTAATTTTTTGAATTAGGTAGCCTTGGAGGAGAATGTTCTTAAACGCTTTTAAATAATAAAGAATGCAAAGATTTGCATATTATAAAATTTCAAACCAGCCTTTTGAATATTCCGGAAAAAGTCCAGGAAATGTTAATTTTATAATATTGTGAATTGAATTTTTGGATTAGTGTGTAATTTAGAGCTTCTGAAAAACAAGGCAGAAGGTTTTAAAACATTTTACATTATCGCGGAGTGTTTCTGAACATTTTCAGTATATTATGATTTTCGAGACAATTTGAAATCTTTTTTAAATCATTAGCATACGCTGAATTTGATACTTAAGGCCTTGTATTATATTTAAATAAATGCAAACGATGACAACTCTAGAACGAAGAGTTAATTAGGAAATTAATAACTCAAGCATGTGACATTCATTTCTTAGATTTTTTGTATGAAAAACCCTAACCTAAAAGCTCAAAATACTATCCTCAAGTCCCTGCACTATATGTGAAAATCCGTCTCACTTAAAAAAAAATAGGGAAATTAAACTGGACACGTAAACTTATATGTCAGGAATCTTATCAACCGCAAACTATGTAAAAACTTGATTGACACAGATTTACAAGAATTCCAACAAACCTGTATAAAATCGTCGTTTTTCCAGCACCGTCCAAACCTAAGATTAAGATTCGCATTTCCCGACTGCCAATCAAATTGCGAAAGTAACTAAGCAAACCTCCTGAAAATAATTCGTTTTATGGAAAATTGAAAAGTTTGGTGAAAGTAAAAAAAAAGTTTATTTCGATAGAGCCGGTCTTTCGAATATAGAGAAAATATAAAGGGAACTTACCCATTTTGAGAATTTTATTTCCAAATCATAAATTACTGAAAATTGGGCGTTTGATATAAAAAACCGATCAGATTTCAAACTAACTGGAATATTTTGTTATCAGTTATTGCCTGGCGTTTAGGTTCGACGATTATCGCCATACGTGACAGATGATGCAAAACAATATATCTGCCATCTGGTGGCAACTGACGTATTGAAAATAAAACATAAAAACCCTAAAAACACAAAATAAGCTAGTCCGTCAAATAATATGGCTATTTAAAGTAAAACCCGTAAGTAAATATGCACACGTTTTAATTTTTCCCTAAATATTGTTTTCTGGTTCTCATACGAAAATAAATGAAGAAATGAAATTAATAAAACCAATAATACATGAGCGAATCATATTTTCAGGTTAGGTTGAGTAAAAGATCTAAAGATTTATTCAGATTGGATGGGTATAATCAAGATGGCCGCACGCTGAGGGATAAATACAGCACTAAATGACTATAAATACATGGAAATAATATCCAGAAATAAGTATAGCATAAAATAATTTTTAATCAAATTATTTTAAAGAAGGACCCATGCAATACATGTTCCAATGTTTGAGTCTCGGTATGCCCCCATCTTACCAGATTACGTCACATCCTAAAATACTTATTAAGCGCCAATTTTCAAAATTGGAGACATAAGAGTCGTCAACTTTCGAAACAACTTTCTATATTTCTCAATAAAACTTTAGAAAAACATTTGTTATTTCTAATTTTTTAATTATTTTCAGCTGACACAGAAAGTACTGAAGCATCACTTTTCATTTCTCCATTCTCATCAAGTATACAGTCATAAACAGGGTGTCTAGTGATCAGGCAATTTGAAATTCCCGGGGTTTTCCCGGTTTTTTCCCGGTCAAATATTTTTCCCTTGACCAAGTTTTAGATATCTTTTTGTGATTTTTTGAAGTCCATGTGTACATATAAATAGGAATTTCAACATAATATACATAGAAAAAATCTGCACGCTGCTCGAGCACACAATTTGAATGTTCGATTTTTTGAAGAAAACTCAAAAAGTTGTTATGATAATCTTGTAGGTACATAACATAGAATTTTCAACTCTTAAAAAAATGGTCTCAAAAAGTTTGAAAATGCTCTAACTTTTTGAATTTTGATCCAAAATAGCTGACTGACGAAATTGTCTTTTTCTTTTAGGTCTTAAAAAAATGTGTACAGACTGCAGACAGACTACAGAATACAGACAGACTACATATAACAGACTACAGACAGATTGCAGACTACAGACAGATTTTACCTTCGTAAAAATCGTTTTTTTCTGACTCAGTGGGTCTCAAAACGTGGAGATTTGATGAAACCCGGCTAAGACAAATTTTACATAAAACCAATATCTTCTCATTAGGATGAGAATGTCAAAAATTACATTACATAAGTAGAAAAAAGTCGATTTTTCGATCAAATACGAAAAATTCCCAGTCATAAGCAAAATTCCCGGGGTTTTCCCGGTTTTTTCACGGTCCAATACTATTCCACAGTTTTTCCCGGTTTCCCGGTCCGCTAGACACCCTGATAAATCTAAGGTAACCCGGGTAATATTATCTGTAACTACAGACCTAAATAATTCAGGCAATATTGAAATTTAAGAATTTTAAATCAGACTAAAATAAAATTCAAAATCCCTTTTTAGCGTCCAATAATCAAGTCAACATATAGAATTCCTGAAAATAAAACAAGAATTCAACGATAAATTTTGGACAACCACCACAAAATGCCCCTATTGCAATTGTAATGAGAGAAAGAGAGAATTCATGGAAATGCTTTATATTAAAAAACAAAATAAGTCCTTCATTAATTTAAAAACTGATTTAGATAGATTAAACAAAAGTTATTCAAGTATGATTAATTGCATTTAGTTTTCATGAGTCTTGACTTTCTCTTATTTCTTGTTTGTTGTGACGGATTAGCCTATTGACCCACATTTAGATCTCAGGTATCGAGGAGACAGCGTCGTAGCTTGGTCGCTGTTCCCACCTGTTTTCATTTTTCTTGCCTTGATAAGGACGTGTGAGCAGCGAAACTTCGGAATTGCATCAGGAGCATTTTGTGGTGGTTGTCCAAATTTTATCGTTGAATTCTTGTTTTATTTTCAGGAATTCTATTTATTCAGGCAATATTGCGGAATCAAATATGTCTATTATCAGCTGATTTATGATACATGTCAACGTGGTCAACGTACGTCAGTTGAGTAAGTTTAATTTAATTGAATAATATTTCTCATGGTTAATTCATTTATATATTGTGTGCTTTTGTTTAATGGATTTATTTATTTTCAAGAAATATTCCATTCGGCTTGAAATTTGTGTTAGAATGAGAAAAATCTTATCGTCTTGATAAGGCGGATAATGAAAATATCATTGCATCCTAGTGTTGACTGATTAAAGCATGTTTCGAACAAGTCAGTTCATCATCTGTTTTAGTTCATCTTCTTATCAGAGGTAAATTATTAAAAACTTCAAATATTTTACATTGTAGCGATTTTATATATTTTCACCTTTGACAATAGTGAACTACTAAAAACTAATATTATTTGTTCATAAAAAATACTGAAAAATTGTGTTCAAAATTTTTTATTTATGTTCACACACTTATATGTCGGAAATAGAAATAAACAGGATTTTTAATATTTGAATTACGCGCGCGAATGTTCGATATTCGATCCACTGGTGCGCGCGAAATTCAAAAATTGATATGAAATTGAAAACTTGATCTATTCTTCTGTATTTACCTATTTAGAATTTTATGGAAACGTTTTATCGGCACGATGTCAAGACGCTTGGTTGCAGTTTGTCAGATGACGGCCGGGTCAGACAAGGAAAATAATTTTAAAGTAGTTCGTGATCTCGTCGTTGAAGCAAAGCAGAGAAATGCTGTTGTAAGATTTGTATTTCGTTTGATTACACATTCTTTTAATATTTTTATTGTATTGAAATTTATAAAGTCATACAAAGATCTAAATTAAATTGAGTGATTTCAGATTGCTTTTCTTCCTGAAGCTTGTGATTATTTAGCCGACAACAAAAAAGATATTGTTGCTTTCGCGGACACTCTAGATGGAAATATAGTAAAACAGTATAAAGAACTGGCAGCACAAGAAAAAATGTGGTTGTCTCTCGGGGGAATTCACGAAGCGGTAATATAAAATTATTTTCATTTTTCTAACACACACACACACACACACATAATGTGTGTGTATGCTTTTTGATTCTGTAAAAATCATTGCATTTACAATACCCCGCCCCCTTCCTGCGTGATACCTTTTCCACTGTACTTAACATGGAGAATGATACTTTGAAAGACACACTCTATCTTGAATGTATATCACGTGTTTTGTGAATTACCTCTTCTTAACATTCATATCGATTTTGAGAAGTTTTAATTTTCATACCATCTGTGGAAAATAAAAAGTTAATTCTAATTTTGCAAGGAATTCGATGTATATTCAATTTTTTTAATAAGAACTATAATTAGTAAATATTTCACAAAATAATGCATATTTATTGACAAGGGAATTACAAATTAATCTTCAAACTTCAATTTATCGTTATTTTTCTATTTAGAGAAACTTATTTTTTACTATAGGTGCCTGAAAATCGGGAAAAAGTTTTCAATTCTCACCTTATGATAAACGACAAAGGGGAAATTGTTTCGGTATATCGAAAAATACACTTGTTTGATATGGACAACAAAGCAACCGGGGTTCGGTTAATGGAATCCGATTATGCAATGAAGGGTACCAAAATTGAATGCCCAGTTTCTACCCCTGTTGGAGAGATTGGACTAAGTATCGTATCCTTTATTTAAAATTATTCTATTTAGCATTCTTTTTTTTACAGCAGCAGTTTTCTGAGCGACTTCAGCTTTTTTACGGTTTCTATAAACTTTAGGAAAAATGACTTTTTTAAAGAGAACTATTCAAATATAATTTTTTTTAGATAAATATATACTTATCTAGTAATTTTTAAAACATTAACAGATTTTAACAACAAATCGGTACTTACAGTTTTTCTAAAACTATGCCATTTTGCTTATTTGAATTTAAAATTATTGGGTTTTGAACGGTTTCAATCATAAAATGGTTTCGGTCATTGAATTTTCGAAACTGAATTGGAGCAATTCTGAATTTACAATTTTCATAGTTCGAATACATTTAAATCAGAAACTATAAAAATTGGAGAGTAATTAAAATTTAAACTGTCTCAAAATGAAAACCTATCTGAATTGGAAAAATTTTATTTTGAGGTTTTCGTCTAATTTTTTTTTTAGAAAGTATTCGTGAAAATTCTAAAACTTCAATATCAATATTGTGTCACTTAAAATTAAAGGCATTCAAAACCTTACAATTTTCCAAATTTGATTTAGAGAAGTAAAAATTCGACTTTGAACAATTTAAATTCAAAAATATTAGTTGTGAATCGTTTTCAATGTCAAGTTTGTTAACTATTAAGACTTTCTATTTGAAACAAAATTGTCAAAAATTGAAGATTCAATGCAAAATATAACGTTTTGAACAAAAACTTTCTCATTTCAAAGGTCTTTAAATTAAAAGCCTCAATTCTTAAATAATTCACAATTATTATTCATTTTAGCCCTCATTTGTAAATTTAAAGAATTTTATGATTTTTGCACCTACTGCAATAAGTACATAAAAGTTGTGAAAATAACCATAGTTTGTAAAAGGACTAAAAGTGCCTTTTAAAAAATCACCAAAAGTAGAAATAAGCATTACAAATTATGCATTTTTATAGTACCGTCCCAAAGTATACGAACAAAAATTAAGAGTAAAAGTTTTAAAATGCAAAAGATCTAAAAAGTAAAAAAATTTAGAATTACGCTTTCAAAAATGGTTACTTTTTTTGAAAAGTGATCAGACATGGTTTTAATAACAAATTCACAAAAGCCATCAAATGAAAACATTCAACAGCAACAAGAAATTATATTTTATTAGTACTTGACGATTTGTTAGTGTTACGATATGAGATTTCCGGAACTCGCTTTGTGCCTGCGGAACATGGGTGCCAAAATTTTGACCTATCCGTCGGCTTTTACATATCAAACCGGTGCCGCTCATTGGGATATATTACTCAGAGCTAGAGCGATAGAGTCCCAGTGCTATGTAATAGCAGCTGCTCAAACAGGAACTCATAATAAAAAAAGAGTCAGCTGGGGTCACGCAATGGTATGATTGAAAAAATTTTATTACCAGAAACAAGAGACATGTTTCTCTCAAAATCGTTACATTTTTCAGATTGTCGATCCCTGGGGTTCGGTTATAGCGCAGTGTTCTGAAGGAACTGGAATAGCGATAGCATCGATCGATCTCGAATCACTCGACAGAACACGTCAAAACATGCCAGTTGAAAATCATCGACGCACGGATCTTTATCCAGAAATAAAACCTTTGAGCAACCTTTAAATTTGTGAAGTACTTGTTTATTAATAACTTGAAATAGGAAACATCGATCTTAATATTATTGTATTCATATAATATTTTTTACATTCTTTCCATATCTTTTTCAAATATATTAATGAAATGCTGAAGTGTCTCGCAATACTTACAAAATGAGAGAAAATAGTTCCTCTTTAATTTACCCAGCTGATATTATGCAACATTTGTGATATTTGAGACACAAGTATTGAAAATTGTGTTATGTAGACTAGTAATAACAAAACTGTTAACAAACTCTTCATAGTTCACAAATTATTCCGAAATTCTCTGAACAAAACTGTTGAGCTTGTAACTTGTTTCTCCTTATCTTCTTCTTCATTGTACTTGCGTTTATTTCAAAGAAATAGATTTTCGGTGCTTTCATGTGGCTCTGCTTTGGTAATAGGAACTCTCCTCAGAGTTGCTTTTAAGGCCAATGAGAGATGCGTCGACTCCGTTAAGAGCCCAATTGTGGTCGCATATTTCGAGGGCTTCCCACTCAGCTTTGAAAGCGGCTTTGGGATCCGGAGGCATCGACATTGCTGACATGGATACCTGGTCTTGTAATTGTCTCGTAGAGTCGGCTGCATTGTTCTCTCCTAAGACTAAGGTGTAAATTGACCGCAACCCGAAGACGTTCAGGAAATACCAGGACACCGAAGAGACCCAAGCAGCGTCGAGGGTTGTCAATTCTATTCCACGCTGCAGCATTGGCTTGAAGCGCAGAGTTAGTGGAAATGGAACTTTTGCTAAAATTAAGAATAAATATGTTTTTTAAGTATAAGATTTCGCTTATTTGGAATTTAGCATGTCTCATAAAGTCGACTTCACATTGTGCATAGAAAGATGAGAAAAATGGTTTCTTGTTTCTCGAGATGGAAGTTTTACAATGAAATATAAAAGCGTGGATAGAAGCAACTCACTTGTAACGAATCCAGAAAACATCCAGTTTATCCATCCTCCAATGACAACCATCGGAAGGACGTTCGTGATATTTCCCTTCAACATATCGGTCATCATGCTAGGATCAGCCATTGGATTTTGGGTAACTGGTGCTCGCTTCTGTGTCTTAAAGTATCCCATTTCTTCATTATTGAAGAACTGCTTCCTCGTTTTGAAGCCATATTTGGAAATATAGTGGCCGTTCTCCCTCAGCAATCTCGAACGCATCATTACTTGGCTGATGTACACAAATCAAAATTGGAATCGATTACAATTTTACTACAATTGATTTATACCAGAAGAGAAATATTAGGTTATTTTAGGGAAAATGCATCAGTTATGCTGCTGTTATTGAATTTTTGAATATTATTTTACATTTACTGTGTTTACATTGAATTTCTTTGAAATAAATTTAATTACCTAATTTCCATTATTTTTAAACAAAGATTTTGAAAAACATGATCATTCTGATATAAGATATGAATGATAGTGAAAGAAAGTGTATAATTCTCAATCATTACGCTAAAAATATTTATTTAGACATAGAAAAATGTGAATTAATGAATTTTAAATTAAAAAGTTCAAAATTGTACAATTTTTTCTATAGAAATAGGTCATAAATACAATTGAAAAACTTTTAAATTACAAATTGCAGATTGATAATGTAATAACAGTTAAACAATTCTAACCTAAAAATATATAAATTAAACAATTTTAGATCGAACCTTTATAAATCGGAAAATTTTGCTATTCTTTCAACCTTAGTTACAGTTGTATGTATTTTCAATCAAACACGCGAAGCAAAAGGCTAGTAGTCTCTTTGTTAAAGGGGCGGTATTAGATGAAGTGTATCCTTTATTTTCATTACGTGAAAAGTGAAAATACAACCATATCCCATTTTCAGCAACCTTTCTTTTCATTATGTGAAAAAAGAAAATAAAACCATATCCCATTGCCAGTAGTAACCCTCTTTCATTCCGAATGGTAGAAAAAAAAAGGTAAATTCTAGGGGGTAGCATTTTTGTTGAAGGGGTCATACTGGAAAAAGAGTAGGTCTGAGTGGAAACTCAACTATACCACTTTTCAGTTTTTGTAAACATTGCTAATAAATGCCTCCAAAAAATTTATTTTCAGACAAAAAAATATATATATATATATTTAAGTGACAATTTTTACTTTGATTTTAAAATTATTAATTTGTTTAACTGGATTAATAAAGAGGAAATAATTAAAGATTTTAATTGGAGGCAATTGAAATTAAGAGCAACTAAGAAAAGAAAGAAAATATATAATAAATACAAGGTTGAGTATTATTAAAAAAGTCCTTAAAATTATAAAAAGAATAAACAGAGTATAATATGAATTTTGTAGCTGCATTTTGGAAGACGGAGTTTGGTAGAACAATTAATCAAAATTACCGATAAAAGAGAAAATTAATGAAATCTTGGAGTTCATTTTATGGAATTTTGAAATTCGTATGCATAATAATGAATTATAATAGATAGTAATAGTAAAATACGTACAAATAATTATAGATCGAAAACACTGATATTTATTCTGCACTTATGCATATTAATATTATGCACTGAAAGGTATGAAAAAAGAAAATTATTATTGTAAATGTCCTTCCGCCCCCTTCTAAATGTATATATATGATACGCCTAGCGTGTTCGACCTTTTTTTAATAATTTGTTTACTCTATTCTTAGTCTAAAATCACTCGCCTTTAAATTTTCCCTACATCTGCCAGTAATATTTAATTAAATTGAAGGAAAAAAGAAATGTAAATTCCAGATTGACAAAGTTTCACGGCATACTTAAAAAAACGACTGCGAATGAAACAGCAACACTTGGAATTAAAAGCGTTCCAAATTAAACAATGTCTATCTGAATGTATATTAGTAGACCACGAACCTCTAACACTTATTATCCGATACCTATATTACGTATAATCTTGAGGTAAAATTTAGCATTTGTGGAAATCCTTCATTTATAAAGTATGATTTTGAATCTATTGTTTTTCTTTGTAAAAAAAATATCCAATATTTATCACACAGATAGTTATTTTCCAATTTCAGTTTTTTAGTGTTTCATTTTTGCTATCAGGCAAGGTTGTTTAATTGATTTGACACGAATCAGTATAATAAAAATGAGAAAAAGGGTAAAAAATGTTGGTGGAAAGCAATATTTAGTGTGCGAATCTTACGTCAATTTTGTACAACAGAAATAAAGTGAAATTGTGATCGAAGGTGTGGAAATGTAGAAAGAAAGTAGAGTTGAATAATACAATTTTTTACATAGAATTATTTTATTTACCTGTCTTGTACTTGCTGAACTTCGATTTTCTTTTGGGAGAAAAGTAACATAGAAACATAATGTCTCACTATTCCTACTAAAAACGTAATAACGACGATTGGTAAAAATACCCAACCACGAATATTTGGGTCCAATAAAAGTTCTGCCATTATGAAAACCTCTTGAAAATGTAATGATTATCAGAAATCAAACACTCTTCTCATCCATGTTTTTTGACACGAGCATGAAACACGAAGATACACGGAGTGTCACGGAGTGTAACGAGCATGATCCAACCCACTCAATGAATTGGATCATGGTAACGAGCATAACGAGGACGAGACGGGACGAACACCAGTGATGGGTAAGTAAAATACTCGTGGTAACTGGCTGAATTCACACGTAGCGGACATTTAACTCCGGACAGTTATTTGGACAGACATCTAGTTACTTTTCGTACTTTTATGGCAACTAAAAGTTTTCGGCGCCAGGTTTCAAATGTTTACAAGTTTTTGACAGATCTTATAGCAAGATTACGTAATCTGACTTAACCTCGGTATAATTAATTATAATTTATTTGAGAAAATGGCGAATAACGTACGTATATAAATAAATAAGATAAAATATATTTTAATTTTCCACTTGCAGCTTAGAAAATATTGGAAGAACTTATGAAATATATTTTGATTTTGAATTTTCCAATTGTAGTTTAGACAGTTTTGGGAGCACTTATAAAATATATTTTAATAATAACTGGTGTATTAGAATAATAATATTTTTTCTTAGTCTCAGAATTCCGAAATAGAATGTGGAATGTGCTTCGAAAAATGTATACGTTCTCAAATCTTGAGACACTCGTGTTTCGAAGGTGAGGGCCCTGGGGCCATGGTCCTGGTGGCCCCTGTACTAAATGCGACCCTGGGTATGCCCTCGGCGGCCCTCCAGGCTTGCGGCCCACCGGGAGATCTCCCAAATTCCAGATGGCCAGTGCGGGCCTGCTACTGAGTGCCCTAATAGTTCTCAATCGAACAAGGAATTTATTACTCCAATCTGAATTATAGTAAGAAGTTACTAACGAAATAGTTTGAAGTCGTTTAGTAATTGATATTTAGTAAGCATTCATATGAATCTTTATAGTTCGTAGAAAACTTCTAACTCATATAACAACTGGTAATAATTTAATTAGTTAGGAATTTTTCTCAATCACTTATCAAGTGATAAAAGAGTTCACACTATTTCATTAGTAACTTATTTTTACTGATTGAGATTGAGAGAGATTGTTCTTTATAATGATGAATTACTTCCAAAACAATATCCTCTGATATATCATTTTCTATTTCTTCGTCCATATTTTCTTCATCAGTACTTTCTACGTCCATTTCTCCGTTATTGCTTTCCTATTTTTAAATAATTTCTAAATGAAATCTTTCCGAGGTTAAGTCAGTTTACGTACTCTTGCTATAAGATCTGTCACAAACTTGTAAACATTTGAAACCTGGCGCCGAAAACTTTTAGTTACCAGAAGTACGAAAAGTAACTAGATGTCCGGTCAAATAACTGTCCGGAGTTAAATGTCCGCTACGTGTGAATTCAGCCACTA
>CAKNXH010060624.1:216056-273251 GCA_932178445.1 Andricus quercusramuli
CAAAGTAAATATTTAGTCGATGGAATGTAACCTTTAAAAAGTGTAAAGGACTTTTTGTAGAAATTTTAATCAACTTGAAAAGGAAGGTTAACTTCATTAGCTCCTAATTGGTAAGATAATTTTTTTGTCGGCTAAAGTACGAAATACTTATCTCTTTATTTTCATTGAAGAATTATATTTTCAAAGGTAAATTTATTATGAAACCCTCACCTGGACCTCTCTGCATGATTTGAAGTGGAATCGGTCATCATCAATTAAAAACAAGATGTTGCTATTTTGAGGTTAAGGTTCTTGACGAATAATTATAAAAAATGGAATATAATTATTATGTTTTTTATTAATAATTTAAAATATTGTCATTTCTAAATACTTCAATTTATTTTTTATCTGGCATATTAACGAATATTTACTTGAGCCAGAACAGTAAAAATCTTCGCTTTTAAAGTGCAAGGAACAAACTACCATGGTGTCAGTTGTAGGTTTTCCCATTCTTAATGCATTTTCCAAGCTATGCGCTGATCAATCTTTTCGGACTCTCCAAACGTATTTTTAATTGTCACAAGTGATACACCGACTTTAAGAAAACGGAAAAATAGCAGCGTTTCATATTTTCGCGCTGTAGACGAACAGCCAAACTCGTTCCTTTTTGTTTTTCGCGGGGAAAATTCCATAATAGAAATGGTTATATAACAAAATAAACTTCTGCCTTGATTTTAAATCAATTTTGAAGCATTGTCTATTGTTTATTTTCGAATGAACAGTATGCGATCTGTCAAAATCTACCTGGAGTTGAAGGTTTCAAATTCTGCCACCAGATGGCGTATCGCAGCGCATCGGATCCCAATACCTTTATTTTCGGATATAAGAGCGATGCACAGGAGGACCGAAGCCCAGAAAAGCTGTCCAAAAGTCTAAAATTAAAAAAAAAAGCTACTGGCGTTTGGTATCTAGACATTCTAGACAGTCGGATACCTATCAGAAATCAAAATTTGTTGAATTTTGAAAAAGTTACCACTCAAATTTCCTGCTGTGTAAACAATAATATTTGTTTCTGTTTTTGATTTTTATAATTTTGTTGAAGAGTAAACTTGAAATTTTACAAAATAAAATACTTTTGAATAATTTATTGACGTCGAAACATACAAATTTATAGTTTTAATACAATTGAAACTCTGAAATGATCCCTAAACATGTTTTTTTTTCATGAGCATGTAAACCTCAAATTTTATCAGCAAAAACGAAAGATAATACCAATGATGATGAATCTTAATTTTTAAAAACCTTCTGAAGACAAAAATGTATAATTTTTAGAAAAGTCAAAACTTTTTTAGAATTCGGGACATCGTCATTAAACTTGTCCCGTTGACAATGATTCACTTTCTTGCTCTTTTCCTACCACCTAATTCTACGTTTATGAACATATTAACATAATGAAGTTAAAATAAAGTAAAAATCAGGAAATGTTTTTTTTCACATGCAGAAAGATGAAAATTGAGGCGTAACGGAGAGGCTAAGACTAAAAATGTTAATTTATACTAGTATTCAATACATTAACAAATTGAAAAGAGTTCGAAAGAGCTCAAAGAATTCAAACGAATTCAGAAGTACAGTACCCTCCCACCTATCGCGAAATTTTGGGACAGAGATTCGCGTTAGGTGAGTTCCCTCACCACATCAAAAATCTTCCTCCCCTCGCGCTTTATCTTCATATCTGATTGGTTGAGAAAATCGAATCTATTAAAAAAAGTTAATGTCAAAATTTGACAGTTGAGAACTGTATGGATAAGCATGTAAGTGTTTTTATGTAAAACAATTTGTATTGAATTCGTATTTGTCTAGAATTGATAGCCATTTATAAATCAAAACTAATTCATTGTATAAGTTACATCGCATGTCAACATTTTTTGAAAAACCAGTAATGGGATTTAAGCGTGTAGGGGAAGTTGCGACAGGTGGTACTGCGATAGGTGCGAGGGTACTGCAGGTGTGCACCTGAAAAAAAGTTGTGAAATTTCAAAAATATTTATTCGCAATGGGCACCATAGTAGACACATTAAAGAAGTCGAAAATGAAGTTTTGTTTTAATTTGCCAATGGATATTCGAGAAATTTGAGAAAAATTACAAATTTCCCGCAATGTGAAATTCACGAATATCAGATATCTTAAATAAAATTTATTCTTCATATTGGATTCATGATTTTGAATCCTTTTTTCATACAATTTTTATAATATGTGACTCAAAACAAAACCCTCAACAAATGAGTTTTATTCAAATCGCAAAATTTAAACAAATCTGTTCGCCTTTCTTAATACTTTATACAATATTATGAATCTGTGATTCCAAAGCCCTTTTGAAATAAGGTTTATACAAGTCGCATAATTTACCAAATTTTTGGATCTTGCGTTTAATCTGATGTTTTAAATCTTTAACTCAAAAAATCACTAGAAAATGATTTCTATACAAATCGGATAATTGTTCGACTTCCTGTAATTTTTTTCACCGCTGTGGGGTGGAAAATGATGCTGGTGAAAAAGTTTTCTGAGTGAATATACCTTTTTCACACTTGTAGTTGCATTCCCATATTTCTTGAAAGAGGCATAGCCAACTCAAAGATTTTTCATTGATCATGAGTATTCTGACAGTTCCAAGAGTGATTCTGATAACTCTTTTTAGGTGATAAAAATGTGGCAAAAATGGTTAACATAATAAAATACCAGAGATCCAATTTTGAGTTGTGTCCAAAATTTGGACGTTATATTTGTCCTGTGAGATTGATTGTTAAAAATCATAAAAAGAATTGTCATTACAATATTTTCAGCTACCAAAATCGTCATAGTCACTGAAAAACCTATGAGTTTGCCATCTACATGTCAAAAACTGCGTGGCTAAAAGTACTATTGAAAAAAGTGTGCTTTGGTTTAGAAAATTACTTTACTAGCATTTTCGATCACTATTACACTTACGCGATAAAAATCTAAGGAAACTAATCATGTTTTTGCTCGCTGTCAGGTCTTAATCATGAACAGAACATGAAGAAGATGAGGCTGCTCACCTTCATGCAACTTGCGGAAACAAATCCAGAAATGAGTTTCGAGATGATCCAGTCCGAGTTGATGATTGATGTAGATGAAGTCGAGAGTTTCATCATCGACGGTGAGACTAATTCTCTTTTTTTCTTCAACTTACTGATTTACGATTTTTCCGTACATTCTTTTTTTACAATAAAACAATAATAAAACTGTTTTTTACAGTTTTGAAAACAAAACTGGTGCGCGCTCGAATGGATCAGGGAGGCCGCAAGGTTCTGATCTCAAGCACTATGCACAGGACGTTCGGTCGTCCCCAGTGGCTACAACTTCGTGATTTGCTCGCAGCTTGGAAATCAAATCTTTCCTCAGTCCAGGAAGGCATGAAATCCGTGGCCGCTGCACAAATGGAACTCGCTGCCAAGACGAAAGCAGCATTGAAGTAGCGAATGATTAAACTTAATGTAAAAAGCGAATCTTTTCTATCTGCGAAATTTGGTAAGCTTCGTGCACTTTCCAACGGATACGAATTTCAAGCAAAGTTTTCAGAGTCGAGGAAAAGCGACATTGAAAGTTTTTCAAGGCGATTTTTTTAAATATGTAGAGTTAGGGTGAAAGTTTTAAGATTAATCTTGGAACTTTAATAAAGGAATTTGTATTAGAATGAATAAACAGAAATAGATGATAATTCTTTGTACTGTTACTGTTAGATTGTTTATACAATAGCTTTTACTCTGAATGGCGAGACAGGTCATTATCATGCACGCGCCGTACTAAAAATCCTGCGATCCTGTTCAACAGGTTATTTATTTACCAAGTTTGCCAGAGTATATTAAAAGGTTTTTTGTGAATTTTTTGGAAGAACATGCTATGAGTAAAATTCAAGATTTTTTTAATGTACCTGAAATATGTTAAATTCATTGTATTAACTCTGCGTCATTTTGCAAAATGTAAATTTTTTGACACCTTGTGTAAAAAATATAAGCTTTTAAATAAACATTGATTCTTGGGAACCTAACCTAGCAGACTTACACATATAAATCGGAGATATTTATTCAGATTACTTATGAAAGTATAGAAGGGTCATTCTAAAAGTCATGAAAATTAATAAACTGAAAACTCACCACCGATTAATGAAAATGGATGTGAAATTTAGCAACGTTGCATCAAAACGCCAATTTGATGGGAAATCAATTAATTGAACATTTTGAATATCAACAAGGGTACCAACATGGTAACACACAAAAAATGAAATCAAATTGCTTCCAATTTCCTTTCAGTCAGGCATGTGCAGTTACGCGTAACTGGAGGGCTTTGAAGTAAAATACCTAAGTGAAGTATTTGACCATGGAGAATAGACATAAGGAGACCAAAGTAGTGTAACCGAAAATGAGCAAATTTTTGTTGTATGATAATGTTTGAAATACTTCCCGTTCCCGTGCCAGGCGCTAGTGTCGCACGCGTATTGAGCGGCGGCTGTTTTCGTTTTGTTGACATTGACAGATTCTGAATTATTCACGATTCTAATATGTGATTTACAGAGGTAAATGGTCATTGACATAAAACAAGAGTTGAATAATTTAAATAATTTTATCCACCGCGAAGCATCTTTTTTTGAAGTGTGTGTGTGTGTAACTGTAGAGATCCTGCAATGGACGAGATAGGTACTTTTGAATTATTGCGTTAACGAATTGATATAACCTTTGCGTTACGAACATTTAAATAGAGAATAATTAAGATTTTGATTTCAACGTGAAAGTCAGGATTAATGTATTTGATAAATATTGAATTTTTCATCAGTTTAAAATGCACCAAAGGTTTCCTTTTGAATACATGACTCAACAAATTGTTTAAATGATTTAGGAATTTTGTATTTATGCTTGAGCCTTGAGGTTATATTTACATGGACCATGACGGCGGCCATCTTTACGCGTACCACACTAGCGCCGCGCTCGAGAAGATCTAGCATTTCGATGCGTTATTGTACATCCGACAGAAAAATTCTCGTTTTTGGTGAAGTCAATGTACAGGACTTTGGTCTCCTTATGTCTATTCTCCATGTATTTGACGTAGAAAACAGGTAAAATACCTAGTAAATTACGTGCCAAGATGGCGGATCTGTAGAACTGTGCATAACCTCACTTTTTTGAATTTCTGGTATCGGCATTCGTAAGGGCGTAAGAGTTGTTTTTTTTTCAATTCCAATATTGTTAATTGAAAAATAATAATGTCAACCGGGGAGGTACAGTTACGCGTAACTGGAAGGTTTTTTACTTATAATACCTAAAGGAGGTATTTTACGTAAAATACCTGGAATATGTAAAATACATGTAGAAAACCTCTGATTCGAGGTTTCAATTTCCCGCCTCAGAAGTGGCGCCCTCATATATAGAATAAGACGTAATTTACATCATGTAGAAAACTGATGACGTAAAATACCAGGTAAATTACCGTAGAAAACCAAGTAAATTACCACGAGTATTTTACTTACCCATCACTGCCTTTCAGTTGCCAACAGGGTTCGGCACGTAAATTACTCTATGTAATTTACATAGTATTCTACATGAATATTACACGGTAATTTACGTATCTAGTTTTTACATTTTCGTACGTAATTTACGTCGTTAAAGAAAAATTCAAAATAATTAACATTTTTTAACGTTTTCGGGCTCATTTTCTAAATAAATTTCTGCAGAATCACAACAACTTCTCAGCATATATATGCAATTTTTTTCTTGCTCGATGCAAAGAGTTAAATATGCAACAAAAAAGTTGAAAAATTTGCATTGCTTTTTGCTAAGAATAATATTTTTTAAAATATATTAAATGAAGGGTAGAAATGCAAAAGGACTCAAGCGCCAAATTTTCGAAATCGGGTTTATTAGCTCAAAAAATCAGATAAATTCTATTACACAAGCCTGCCAAAGGATTTTTTTGGGGCATCACTTTTCAAAATTTGTGTTCTTGTGTTTACAGTCCGAGAAGCTTTTCTAACCACAAAGTGAAAAACCAAATTTCATTTTTCTCGACACTGGCTAATTATTTTTAATTACTATTGGGTCCCTTCCGTTCAGCACTGAATAACCTGAAACCCAATTCCTCATTTTTTGGAAATATGCAAAATTATTATAGCTATCGTCATTATTTTGAACTTGAAATATCAGTTTTACACCATTTCGAAGTCATAATTGGATTTTCAAATTTCGCGAAACTGCATGATTTTTTTAACAAACTTTTTGGAAATCAATTCATCCATTCAATAGCTAGAATTCAAATTTTTAGTTTTTTTTTTTTTTTGAAACTGCAAATTGACTCCACAATGAATGTTGAAAGATGTTAAAAGTCGATACGGACCCAAAATCTAACCTCGAAACGTGACCTGTTTCATTCAATTTATCGAAACCGGATAGCTTTTCGTGAGCAAACTTTTTTTAGTTCGATATAGAGCATGAAAGTATCTCGAAAGTACTTTCTTATTTTTTTCTTAAATGGTCCCGCTGAATTTACAACATGTTTTTAGCCTCTCCTAAAAAAAGTGAAAAATGGCGCTTGACTCCTTTTGCATTTCTACCTTTCAAATGTACAATCACGAAGTTTCTTTTAAAATCCCATAAAATATGTATTCATCCAAATTTAATTATGATTAGACTACAATTTAGATGTTTTGGAAATTTTCCAACTTTTTTGTTACATCTTTAAACTCTTTGAATCGTGCAAGAAAAAAAATGCATATGCAGTCTGAGGGCGCAGTCCCATGGATACGTATTAGCAGAGTAGCAGATTTGCGGAGTAGGTTTTTCGACCAATTGGATGATTGCAGGGAATTTTCTAAAAAGTTTTCTGAAAGAGATAAGTTCAAGCCGTGCAGGGACTAGGGAATAGTGTAGCGCCTGCGTTCGTGATTTTTCAAATATTTGAAAAGTGATAAGTGAAAATGGAATTTGGTGGTTAAAATATTGTTCAAAATGAGTAATAACGACGGAAATCAGTCTGGGGTAAGTACTGATATAATAAAGTAGAATATTACTATGTTTTTGTAAACAATTTGCGCAAAAAACGAAATGTGAGGTGTTATAAAACGAATTTTAAAGCTGGATGGGTAAGCTAACCAACACACAAAAATTTGCAGTTTTTGCAAAACTATACAAAAATAAAATAATTTCGTGAACAATTCTAAATTTTATGTACTAAATTTATTGACGCAATGTTTTCTAAAAAAAAAGGCGAAGAAGTTCGGTTTACTTTTTCGATACGCAGGTTATAATCTATGTGGTCATCCTACAATAATTTTTATTATCTTTTCAAATGAAAAATAATAATTTAGAAACTGTTCGCTTCTGTTGTCAATATAATTATTGATTTTGAACAGATATAATAAATAAACCGATATAATAAATATTTTTTAGACTGTGTCTAGTCGTCCTGAAATATTGGGATAGTTGGAAAAGGGCATGGACTAGTCGTTCCAAAAATTCGGGATGACTAGCCAAGTTTATAAAAAATATTTTACTACTTATCCCGAATTTCGAGATGACGAAGGGACTTCGATTTTCCTAATATTGTCTAAATAGGATATTTTATTACTGCCTTCAGCTCAATTTTTTGAAAACTGATACTTGTGAAAAACAATGTTTTAATTAGTATTCGTGTTCAGCAGGAATATGCGTATATACCAAAATTCATATAATCTCTTTTAGTTTATTGCAAAAAAATAAAAACATGTGTGGCTGTAATTTATTATTTTTTCTGAACGATTTAATAAAATCAAAATTCTTTATTTTATTTTATATTCAAGTTAAATACTTAATATTATTTGAGTAGATTTGAAGAAAGATGCTTTTGTTTGATTATTTTAGAGAATTATTTCAATCTTTAATACCAAAGCTTGGATATAGTTGATCTAATTTCTTCTAAATTAGGGACATAAACTTTTCTTTCTTTCTTTTTTCTTGATTTCTTTTCCTAATGAATAGCACAAGAAAAATGTTTCTAGTCCGCTAATTTGTAATCTGCATATTTCGAAACCGCCCTATCCCATGGTGCATATTAGCGAAGTGCGGAGTAGAAGCCAGCCAATACAAATGTCTTCTCTTGTATAAATTGTTTTTTGTTTTTTCTTAAAACGGTGCGTTATTGGCAGTCTCCTGTTTGTCCAAATCTGTAAACCGTAAAATGTACGGTCATGGGACAGGTAGACAATAAAGTGTGCTGATTAGCAGATTAGAAGAATTCAAAATATTCGAGAAATTTCAGAAATTCATAATATTTCAAGAATTCAGGAAATTTCGAATATTGCAGGAATTCAGAAAAGTTAAATATTTAAGGATATTGAGAAATTCAGAAAATGTCAGGTATTTTCGATCATTGGGCAATTCAAGAAATGCAGAGAATTCAAAGAATTTTAGAAATTCAAAACATTCAAAGAATTAAAAAAAGTCAGAATATGCAAGGATTTAAGGGAATTCAGAAAAATCAAGAGCTTTTGAAAATCGAAGAAATTTAGATTTTCACAGATTTCGAGAATTCAGGGAATTTAAAATATTTAAGAAAAAACCAGAATTTGAGTAAATTCAAAGATTCTCAGCGATTTCAGAGCATTTAGAAAATGTAGAGAATTCACGAAATTCAGAATATTGAAGAAATTCAGGGAACTTATAGAATGGCAGGGATTCCAGAGCATTAAAGGAATTCAATACAGTCATGAAATTGAAGGACTCGAAACAGAGTTCACAGAATGCAGGTTATACTGAAAATTCTAGGAATTTCAAGTGTTACACAATGTCAAGTGTTACACAATGGCGAAAAACTACGCTGAATTTCAGGGAAGTCATGGAATGCAGAGAATTTCAAAAATTCAAGAAATCCAGAATATTTACGGAAATAAAGGATCCAGGGAATTCAGAGAATATCCAGGATTTCACAACATTCAGGAAATTCAGATAATTTCAGAAATTGTATAGCATTAAGGGAATTTAAGGAATTAAGCTCGGAATTTAGAAGATTCAAGGAATGCAGCAGATTCAGATAATTAAACAAATTTCGGAGAATTCAAGGGATTCACAGAATTCCGAATATTCAAGGAATTCAGGATATTCGAAGATTTCAGGGAATTCAGAGAATTTTATAGATTTTAGAGCATTTAGGTAATTAAAGAAATTCAAAGAATTAAAAACATTTTGGGAATTCAGAACATTAAAACAATTCAGGAAATTGAAAATATTCAAGGATTTCAGAGATTCCAGAAAACTTTAGGAATTTAGGGAATCTGTCAAATTTTCATTGCTCTAAACTAAATATAAAACTCTTTACTTTAAAGAAAGACATACAATTTTGTACTGTTTCAAATAATAAACTAAGAAAGTTAAAGATTCCACTCCTCCTTGAAATTAAAAAATTTTAATTGTAATAGATTCTAACATTTGATTTAATTATTTTCATTGAAACTATTATCAGAAGTCAAGAAGTTTAAAGTATTTTTCATTAGTAAATTGAACATTGATTAAAAAATTATTGGTTTCTAATTATTTATTTTATTATATAGTTTCAAATATTTGAAATTTATCTCAACAAATTTCGTATTTTATCAATTAAAAATTATCATTTTCTTGTTACATTTATGTGCTTTTTTCAGAATTTAAATAATAAAACGAACCAATAAGAAAAAAACACCAATAATAAAACAAAAGCATCTTTCTTCAAATCTACTCAAATAATATTAAGTATTTAACTTGAATATAAAATAAAATAAAGAATTTTGATTTTATTAAATCGTTCAGAAAAAATAATAAATTACAGCCACACATGTTTTTATTTTTTTGCAATAAACTAAAAGAGATTATATGAATTTTGGTATATACGCATATTCCTGCTGAACACGAATACTAATTAAAACATTGTTTTTCACAAGTATCAGTTTTCAAAAAATTGAGCTGAAGGCAGTAATAAAATATCCTATTTAGACAATATTAGGAAAATCGAAGTCCCTTCGTCATCTCGAAATTCGGGATAAGTAGTAAAATATTTTTTATAAACTTGGCTAGTCATCCCGAATTTTTGGAACGACTAGTCCATGCCCTTTTCCAACTATCCCAATATTTCAGGACGACTAGACACAGTCTAAAAAATATTTATTATATCGGTTTATTTATTATATCTGTTCAAAATCAATAATTATATTGACAACAGAAGCGAACAGTTTCTAAATTATTATTTTTCATTTGAAAAGATAATAAAAATTATTGTAGGATGACCACATAGATTATAACCTGCGTATCGAAAAAGTAAACCGAACTTCTTCGCCATTTTTTTTAGAAAACATTGCGTCAATAAATTTAGTACATAAAATTTAGAATTGTTCACGAAATTATTTTATTTTTGTATAGTTTTGCAAAAACTGCAAATTTTTGTGTGTTGGTTAGCTTACCCATCCAGCTTTAAAATTCGTTTTATAACACCTCACATTTCGTTTTTTTGCGCAAATTGTTTACAAAAACATAGTAATATTCTACTTTATTATATCAGTACTTACCCCAGACTGATTTCCGTCGTTATTACTCATTTTGAACAATATTTTAACCACCAAATTCCATTTTCACTTATCACTTTTCAAATATTTGAAAACATCACGAACGCAGGCGCTACACTATTCCCTAGTCCCTGCACGGCTTGAACTTATCTCTTTCAGAAAACTTTTTAGAAAATTCCCTGCAATCATCCAATTGGTCGAAAAACCTACTCCGCAAATCTGCTACTCTGCTAATATGTATCCATGGGACTGCGCCCTGAGTTGCTGTTGTGATTCTACAGAAATTTACCTTCAAAATTATCTCAAAGACATCAAAAAATATTTATTATTTCGAACGTTTTTTAAATTTAAAAAAAAAACATTGAAATTTGAACTATTTTTACAATATCTTATAAAATGATCAAATTAGTTTCATATCCTGTGCTCATTTTAGAGAGAATTTTGAGAGCTTTCAGCTTTTTCAGAAGACATAAAATCCATAATATTTATTAATTATTAGAAATTAAATATATTTAGTATTTACCTACCTATGACTGACAAGACGCTCATAACCAATGTTCGTTAAAATTCTATTGCAAAATAAACACTTCGCTTGATTTCGGTTTTCCACTTTAATTTTTTCAAAATAAATTTCTTTCCATGGAATTTCGACGTGAGTTTGTTCAAAATTACTTCTTCCACCTCTGGTACTCATAGTTCTTTATAGTTTTAAGTGTTTTAACAAATGTTATCAGCGCTTAATTGTTTTAATGCTTAAAATGATAACCTGTCGCTTCAAAACTGAGGTTATCTCGATTCATAAACACCGCCATATTGAATATGTATAATTTACGAATTTACCCATGTTTTCTACGTAATCTACGTATATTACACAGAAAATGTAATCTACGTAGAAAACTCGGAGTGACGCGTCACTTCGGATTCCTGCCCACTCCCCACTTAAGGGGTCGTGCATAAATTACATAACGCTTTTTGGGGGGAGGGGGGTCTAGCTTAGTGTTACATAATGGTGAAAAACTACAGGGAAAAGTCGGAAAAAGCGTTACATAGGGGGGTGGGGGTTCCAAATTGTCGGAAAATTGCGTTACGTAATTTATGTACGACCCCTAAAGGGATACTATACTTCTTACTATTCCTTCGTTGGTGCACGCCCAGTGATGGGCAAGTAAAATACTTGTGGTAATTTACTTGGTTTTCTACGGTAATTTACCTGGTATTTTACGTCACCAGTTTTCTACATGATATAAATTACGTCTTTTTCTATATATGAGGGCGCCACCTCCGAGGCGGGAAATTGAAACCTCGAATCAGACAGTCAATCAGAGGTTTTCTACATGTATTCTACATATTCCAGGTATTTTACGTAAAATACCTTCTTTAGGTATTATACGTAAAAAAAACTCCCAGTTACATGTAACTGCACATCCCTGGTTGACATTATTAATTTTAAATTAACAATATAGGCATTTAAAAAAAACCTCTTACGCCCTTACGAATGCCGATACCAGAAATTCAAAAACGTGAGGTTATGCACAGTTCTACGCAGGTCCGCCATCTTGGCACGTAATTTACTAGGTATTTTACCTGTTTTCTACGTGAAATACTTCACTTAGGTATTTTACTTCAAAACCCTCCAGTTACGCGTAACTGCACATCCCTGTGCACGCCTGCACGGTCGCATAAAGGTCCAGAAACCCCGATGGTGGGGGTGACTCGCGTTTTGAAATAAGTGATCACCGCGGAGTAATAATGAGGCTGGTCTCCATACATGCATTTTGACTGTGGCAACTGCACCTTTATTGTCAACCTCAAGCGTGTAGTGCCAGCCTCTAAACCAGTTGACTATTTCTCTAGCAATACCGCGGTCATACCGGGTTAGCACACCAAGATGGTAGAACGCCCGCTCGTTACCTTCACCTTGCTACAACATGCCTGATCCCACGGAGTAATAATATTATAAATCCGTGCCTAATCCCTTCCTATTCCTTTGCCCATGGGTTTGTTAAATCCTTTACATGCGTTGACCCATACTCTCTGTCAATCTCGGTCTTCGGAACCATGAACATTTAACGTTTTTCACCTACACTGGCTGCATGTTCCTTTTCATAGTTCGGAATGCAACAAGATCTTGGCATGATCAAAAACACGACAAATATCAAATGCACTTTGATTACTTTCGCTTCTCGATACTCTACCCTCCGATCGTCGAGTTCTACTGTACACCTCTGTTGAAAAAACTCTCTTCCTCTCACTCTAATATGTTACCAAAGATCTCTGCAATAGCACAAACTTATCTCATGCCAGAAATTTTCCAGAGGAAAATATCTCTAGCTTTTCTAGAATGTGATAATAACTTATGCTACTGTTGCATGTCAGAGTGATTGAGAGTTTTTCCAAGAGAGGTGTAGATGAGCCTTTAGAAAAACACCAATCGTCTTCAAAGCACGAGTCATCGCTCCAATGCCTCCACCACTGGAGTTTCTGCCTTCTGGACCTGTTTATACGAACCGTGGTTGGGTGCAGACATTGGCGGGGGGGGGGGGAGTCCGCCCGGGTGCCAATAAGGGGTGACAAACCCAAAGTTCCACACCGGAACCGCCCCGGGTGCCAACCCATGCTACGCCGCCACTGGGTGCAGATTCAGCAAATCAAAGAATTGCAAGATGCATTTAGAATTGGAAGAAACTTCATTGGACTTCCTTCTAGTGCTTCGTATTGTACTTTGTGATATATTATTCTACTGTTCTGTAATATCTTTGGTTCTGTATTGTACATCAAGATTTTGTCGGTACATTCTTTACAAAAGCTTTCCATGGTATACGCGTGCAACATTTTCGAAAATTGCTTAAAAACTAGAAAAAGAAGATGCCAAAACGAAAATCGTCCGAAAGTGATACACAATCACCAAAAACTAGAAGTGGAAAGAGAATGAAAAAATTAGGAGTCGAAGCCGAGAAATACGGAAATTCGAAGAAGAAACTGGTAGAAGATCCAAATCAGTTTTCAGACTCGTGGGAGTTGAGCTATTTCGTTGTTCAAAACGATGGGGGAGCCGTGTGCCTCGTTTGTAGAAAGGTTCTCCCCTCAATCAGAAAATCTGATATTGAGAAACATTATCTGGAATTGCACGAAGAGCAGTTTAGTGATTGCACTGGCGAAGATAAAATTGAGATATTGAAAAAGATGAAGAATTCTAACTGCCTTCTTCCTCTATTGATGAATTCACCAGGTCGACAAAAGCCTCCGAAAATAGTTCAAACTGAACTTGAGGAGGAAGAAATGACTTTAGTGGAACGACGAATGTCTGCTTCTTATGCAATTGCTCTTAAAATAGCACAAGAAGGAAGACCTCTTACCCATGGACATGCCATTAAAAAAAGTTCCATCGAATATGCTAGATGTAAGTTAAACAAATATTTATTAGAAACAAATATGTATTCCGTAAAAATGCATGTGGATGACTTGAGACAGCGCGAATCGTATCAAACAGTACAGAGCGCCCCACTGAGCTACGGGACTAATTGCCAAACAGCATTGCTTCAATTCGTATTCGTTGCGTATTTTGATTAATTCGCCCTTATTAGGTTTTTTACTGTTTTTTTTGTATTAGAAAACTTTTATATCCCTCGTGGGGGAAAACAAACAAAAAGTATTTTTCCCATAATAGGAACTTAATCTATCTTTAAGACGGCGCTGATTCACCGAAAAATTACGGCGACCGTGGCAAAAGTGAGGTGAGCAAAGCTCGAAATCCATTGGAAACAAGGCAAAGTAAAGTAACATTATAAAGTGCTTCTATAAGTCGTACACATTTTGCACAATTTTTTACCATACATAAAGAACCCCGCACACAATACATGGGGGAAAAAATTCGGTCAAATTAGGTATTTTCACTTCAACCATCAGCTAACTTCACTTCATTGAGTGCTGAGGGGAAAACAATAAATCAAATGCATGGGACAAAACTTTATTTTGGTAATATCTTCGTAATGAATAATAATTATTACTATTTTATTGTATAATTGAATAGTACTTAAAAAATCAAAACTTTTTTAAAAATACATTTATATAGAAAAAATTAGTTTTTACGAAGATATTAACAAAATAGGGCAAAAATGGAGCGAATCTCATGCATTTAATCCATTGTTTTCCCCTCAGCAGTTAACGAAGTGAAGTTAGCTGATTATGAAGTGAAAAATACCTAATTGGACGAAACGGCGGGAATTGATAGATCTTGAGGTCCTGATTAAAAGTTCTCATGGCCACAACCACCCAAATGAATATCTGAGGGGCTAGAGGTCGTACAAAGTCAAAAATATTCCAAAATTGAATACATTATTTGTGAATATATCAAACGGTATCGAAGTTAACTAATAATATGCATATACATGAGTTATATGAGCCATAAGAATGATACCATAAGAACTTTTGATCAGGACCTCAAGGTCTATCATTTTCCACAGTTTCATCCAATTTGACCGAATGTTTTTTCCCCATGTATTGTGTGCGAGGTTCTTTGTTCTAAATCGCATACAATGTTTTCAAAGTGCGTATGAATTATGACAGCATTTATAATTTTAATTTATTTTGTATTCTTTCCAAAGGATTTCGAACTTTGCTCACCTTACTTTTGCCAGGGTCGCCGAATTTTCGGTGGCGGCAGCAGTATCGGAAAGGTAGATTAGGTCCCTATAGTGATCCGAATTATGCCCTCATAAATTTTGAAGTGTGCTTTAGATTAGGTATTTTCACTTCAACCACCGGCGATCTTCATTTCGTTGATTGCTCAGGGGAAAACAATGGACCATTAAATGCATGGGATTCGGTCCATTTTTGCCCTATTTTGCTAATATCTTCATAAAAACCAATTTTTCTAAATTATAAATATTAATTATAAAAATAAAGTTTTGTCCCATGCATTTGGCCCATTGTTTTCCCTTCAGCACTCAATGAAGTGAAGTTACCCGGGCGCAAGTTTCGTATAGGAATTCATTCCAAAAGAATCCGAAATCTGTATTCGAACCAACCCTAAAAAAGTTCTCAATTTCGTTCGATCCAAATCAGTTAAACATTAATCCGAATGTATCCAAGTTTGCATTGACCTAAACCGATTTTTAATCCGAATGAATCCAATTAAATCCGAACTCTGATTCATTCGGATTAAAAATTCAGTATACGTCAATCTGAGTTTAGATTTCATTTGGACTAAAAATTTGGTTCGGATTGAACCGGATTTGAGTCGGATTAACCCGAATCCGCCCAAATTTTTTTTCAAAATCTGAAACGGGGAATACCCTCCTTAGCTAAAGGTTGCCAACTTGCACTATACAGCAGCCGAAAATTATTTGGGTAACCTTCCTGAATAGTATACAACGGTTTTGCGCGAGATTTAAATGTGAAAAACCAGGATAAGTTGTTTTTCATAAAGCACTGTTCGCCGTACCATATATGACCCCGTGGGCGGATTCGGGTTAATTTTTAACCGATTTGGGTCGAACGAAATTTAGAACTTTTTCCGGGTGGGTTTGGACACAGATTTCGGAATGAATTCCTATCCGAAACTTTCGTCAGGGTAGTTGGTGGTTGAAGTGAACATATCTAATATGTTTTTTAATCTGTTTTTTAAGGTATTATACGGATAAAATCATACAAAGAGCACACGTCCATTGAAGACGCTCCAACTTAAAGTGGATCAATTGAATACGTGTGAAATGTGTCTAACTTATCGGACCTCTGTTCACCAAACTTTAGACAATACTAATAAATCTACAGTCCCAATTTGAAAAAAATCATAAGAAAATTATTTTATCCGTATAATACCTTGAGAAACAATTTCTGTCGAAACGCCCAGGCATAATATATGTTTTACTTGAAAATTTGTCTTTTTCATTACAGCGTTAGGCGATAAGAAGATGATGAAGGACTACCAGTCGTTGGCCCTCTCAAAGACCACAGTTTCTAGAAGAATTTCCGAACTGGACCTTAACATCGAGCAGAAGATAAAGTCCCAGTTAGAAAACTGTCAGTATTTCTCCCTCTGCCTGTGTGAGGACATCCGGAAAAATCATCTGATGATCTTCGCTCGCATTACGCAAAGTGACTTCACTACCAACGAAGAACTGCTCAACTTAACTTCCATGGACCATTTGCTCAAGGACGACAACGTTTTAGACTTTTTAGAGCAGACCATCAAGAAATTTGGTGACTTTAGAAAGTGTTCGGCCGTGTCAATGAGCAGAAGAAAATTTGGAATTAGTTTTGAGAATCTTCTGCAAAACTGTGGTATCACCTGTCCGAAATACCCATTCAAGGTCGAAATCGGAACCCTAATTGGAAAAGCGTTTCAAAAGAACCAAACTATCAAGCGTGCCGAACAGATAATAAATTTAATTATGGAGATGAAGGAGCCGAATGGAAATTTAAAAGCGTTTGCAAAAGAAACTAAAATGGTTTATCAACACTTGGCGGAACAATCGAAGCTGCTGTGGTTGTTCCAGGACAATTATTTTGAAAAAATCTTCAGATTACAAGAGGATATCATCCGTTATATTAAAATCAATGATGAAACTGACAGCGCTTACTACCGGGAATTCTTTGAGGACTCGCACTTCCTGAGTGAACTCGCTTTACTAGCGGATTTTACGACCATGAATGAAAAATTGAATCTAAATCTGCAGCAGCCGGACCAATGCATTGCTGATTTGATCAACAATATTCGAGGATTTCGAAACAAACTGCAAATACTGACGAAGCAAATAGAGAAAAATGAATTGGATGAGTTACCTTGCTGTGATCAGTTGGCAAAGGTGTGTTCGGTGAATTTTTTTCAGTTTACACCAATCATCGAAGGCATGACTGAAGAACTCAATAATCACTTTAGGACTTTCTTCGAGATGGAGGCTGACATTAAGTTGTTTGAGAATCCACTATCGGTGAGGATAGAATACCAACGAACAGAATTACAATTCGAGCTGTGTTATCTGCAGGCAGACGCAGTTCTTATTGGAAGAAGACTACGAGGGATTGAGTTTTTCAAAATGTTGAACCAGGAACACTATCCTAAATTAAAGGACTTTGGGCTGAGAATCTTCTCCATGTTTGGATCTTCGCAAATCTGTGAAACTGCACATTCCATCATCAGAAATGTTGCATCTGTTTATTCTTCAAAGACGACTGAAGGATATAATGAGATTGTGCGTGTTGGAACCTCAAGAACTCCGTTGGATATACTTGAGTTGATCAGAAACCGAAAGAGTCTGGTAAAATTTCAAAACAAAGTATAAAAGCTTCAGCTTTCTTACGTTCTTTTACATATTTTTGTTATTATCGAAATTATTTTAAATGTAGATTAATTATCCAGGTTTCAATACTTTGTTTTTACCTGGGAGATGAATTTTAATTTACCACCGGAAGTTTTTCTAATACCAAATCGTGATTGGAACTAACAATTTCGCATCAAATGTAGAAATTAAACTTTGAACTCCAAGAAACCAAAAGCGTCCAAATTTGGAAGAGTACAAATTATGAAATAGTATACTTTAAATTGTTTAATTAAATGTAGAAGGAATTATGTTTTACTAAACAAAATTTTTAATCTGGAATAAAAATATAAAAAATTTAGTTTTCATAGTATTTTTTGCAATGCAAAATTTAATTATACTTTAAATAAATTTGTACCAACGAATACTAAAATTATTGATCAAGAATACCATATTTTAATCATGTTGATTTGTCAAATTTTAAATAAAAAAATTAAAACACAAAAAAGTTTTCCATTAAATAATACAAAGCATGAAAATAAAACTTAACAATCTGATTGTTTCAACCTAGTAGTTTTCAAGTACAAAATTCAAATTTCCCCATTTTTGGGTCTTGGAGATTAAACTTTTTAAAGTTCTAAGCATTTTATTATTAGAGATTAATGTTGGACGTTAATGAGGAATTTGCATTTTGGTTTAATCTCAATTTAATATCTTAATTTTAGCTTTATTTACTGCTTGTTTGATCCCACAATTTTTATTTGTTTCAACTGCAAGGCGTTTTTATTTGTTTCAACTGCAAGGGGGTTTTATTTTACATTTGTCTGAATTTACACAATACACCATTTTTATATGAATCAATTTTAATTTGACATGTATTTCTTTTGTTCAAACCTGCTTTCGACGTAATTCGTGTTTCTCTAAATATGTCACGGGTTATTTCTCCTAATTATAATTAAAAGAAAGATAATACAGGGTTTTTTTTTTAAATTTTGTTTACTATATTGGTACATGTAACGAAGAAATATTATAAAACATATAAATAAAATAATCAACTTTAAGGTGGGCTTGATGACTCTTGTGATCAAAAGACTGTTTTCTCCTCATAAAATTAAAAATGTGAGATTTTCACGAAAGTTCCAAAGAAGTAGGTTTAAATCACAGTCTACTAAAAATAAACATTATCTTGTGGTAATAATGAATTTCTTTTTCCTTATTTTAATAAGTCTTAAAATATTGACATTTTCAATCAACCGCGAATATCTCGATCAAAAATCACAATAAATATTTATTTTTTGTACATACAAACGTGATGTTAATTGCTATCTTACAATAAAATTTACCATTGTCGATACGACAACGTATTTGTTTAAATTTAAATTGGAAAATAGTATTTACAAGAGAAACTAAGTAAAGTTTCACGTCCTAGTAGGCGACAAAATCGATGCGTTTCTAGAGCAAATTTTGCATGTGGGCACTGCCTTTTGTGTCACATGACCAACGAGTGCTTTATGAACTCCCATACACCTTGTGCAGAAAACATTCCCACAAGACCAGCAGTGGTACTAAAAAGAAATGAACAATTAAAATTATATGCTATTTCACTGAGCTGATTTCTATTGGACCCTGTCTGAGTTTCCAAAAAAGTCCCACAGATACCGGAATCTGATGTTTTTTTTTTTTTTTTAATTTCCAAGAGACGCTCACCTGGTTTCTATTGGTTTCTGTTTGGATTATACCAGAAGATACCAAATCGACCCCAGAATGTGATGGGTTCTTTTTGGAAGTTTCTCCGGATGCTGACCCAGTTTCTTTTGGATTCCGGCAATCGGAAAAATTCTATTTGGAAATCTAAACAGAATCCAATTCAGAGCGTGTCTTATCCGAAAAATAATTTGTGGAAATCCAATGAGAAACCAGCTCATGTTCTGTATAGAATTTCAGATTATTCATAGTTATGGAAAATTCCAACACATGCCAACAGAATTTATAATTGATAAATTGTTCCTATTTGCCAGTCTAACAGAACCAAACAGATACTTATAAAAATTCTATGTGGATTAATATGGATCTATTGAACATTTTATGAAAGGTTTGCCAAGTGAACGAGAATTGGAAGCAATTTGACTTCATTTTTTGCGTGTTATAATGTTGGAACTCCGGTTGGCATTTAAAATATTCAATGAGTTAGTTTCCCACAAAATTAGCGTCCTCATTTCATATTCCTCCTTAAAGATTAATTTATTGGTATCCGAATTCGAGTGGACACCGGGAAATCTGTGGGTTTTCTTTTTGTCTCAAAAAATATAGGATCGTAATTCCAAGTGAAGAAGAATGTTCTCACTCGGAAGATTATTTTGCGTCAACTTTGCCTTCAGGAGGAACATGCAATGAGTAAAATCCAAGATTTTGTAATGCCCTTGAAATATGTATATTCGGTGTACTGCCTTGAGAATAAACATGGGTGTGGTACAATAGACTTTATAGCTTAAGCTTTACAAACTAAACTAAAATTGGTGACGTAGCGTGATGACGCCAATTTAGTGGTAAAACCAAGTAAAACCATTCATTGAATATTATGAATGCCAACAGGTGTACCAACGTAATAAGAGACACAAAATTAAATCAAATTGCTTCCAATTTCCATTCAGTTGCCAAACAGACCATAATTTTATCGTGCTACTAAATACTTTAATAATCATATTTAATTCAATTAATATGAATAATTAATTTTGGCACAATGAGAAATGTGATGTTTTTTTGTTTTGTTAAAATTTAACATAATTTGCTATTAGAAGGCGCCATATTACCGAATTCTCATCAAATAAGTAATCTTCTCATCTCTTTTTTGGATTTTATAACAATGTATTCACAACTAACTAACCTCCTGATGATGAAAGAAATGAATAACAAACCTTTCTATTGAAGACGTCAAAAGTGATTGAACAGGTACACTCGCTTATATTCCGTGAAGATTTCCACTCCAAAGCGACAGCTTTCATTTCGTCTTCGAGTTGATTTGTCTTGAGCATCTCATTGAATGTGTCCTCGTCTCCTCCCGCATTTATAATCTTCTCAGAGAGGAACTCTTTCATATTCGTATCAAATTTGACATTGTCGTCCTTCTTTTGAACAGTGTTCATGGAGCCTAACTGCCCCAGTGAATTCATCCGCTTGATGAGAAGCTTTACATGATCTTCCATCGAGGTCGTGTGATCGTGTGTAGTAAGAAGGAGATCTTCAAATGTTTCTCGGGGATGAACACCATTTTCAAATCTACAATAAAGTCCCCTCCAAAGTGTTATACACTGGGGAGAGAGTTTAGGCTGAATAACAGCATTCATCTCTTCTTTGGAAGCGTTTCCTCCATAGAGCGGATTCATGTATTCGTTTAAATGCTTTGTCACGTATCCCCAGAGCGAATAAGTCCTCTCAGCCAATCCGAATCGCTGACGATCCTTCTCACAGTTTCCTATGAAAGTTCCGTACTGGCAACTGTGAACGTGATCGTGAAGGGTTAGAAGAAACACCTCGTTAAATTGGAAGGCGTAGGGGAATTGCTGAAGAAGCTGGTAGGTCGCGTCGATGAACTGTGTGAAGATTGGCGAATGTTCTTTGCTATCGCCAACCACATAACCGTAACGATCGCTGAACTTGTGTCCAAAGGAGAGCCAGTCCTTCTCGATTAAAACTTGAAAACCTTGAATAGTTCTGTAAAATGGATCGAGAAGCAACGAAGCGAGGGAACAGACTTGCGCGGTTCGATCCCATCCGTCGCTGCAATGGACCACGACGGTAATTCCATTTGAAACGGCTTGAGCGATGAACCAGGCAGTTTCTAAAATTGATTTGATGTGCTTCAGCCATCCACAACTTTCGAGTCCAGTCAAGAACGAACTCATGGAGGTGCTCTTCTGCACTGCAAAGAGAGAGAAAATCGGGGATATTGAATGACAGACTACAGAATGAGACAGGTTACAACGTGGTATATTTTTGCGTTTTTATATTTCTACTTACAGTCTATGAGTTTGCTCAGACTCGCTCTCATAACGTGAATGTTTTCGATTCCAAAAAACTTGAACTTGATGTTGTCGTAGAAGTTTTCGTTCTCGTATCCTTTTCCTGCGGCCCGGTTCGCCATTGCGTTAATCTAAAGGTTGAAATATATCAATGTGTGTATTTTTTTTTCATTTGTATTATTCAAAGAAAAAAATTCTTACCCGAGGTCGAGTATCGACAACGTAAATGTATTTTGAATTTCGATTCGTGCAAAGTACGTTGTACAACATTTGCTCGTCTTCTGGACATCGGGCGTTGAACCCAGAGAGCGGTTGACTACAGCGACATATGGCGGCCTAAAACAAAATATGTTCTGACATTTAGTTCTTTATATAATTTTCTGTAAGTGTTCATTAAAATGAGAAATAAATCAATGTTAATATTAATAAATGAAACAAAGCTTCATTAAATGAAAAAATGCAAGCTTTTAAAGTTGAACATTTGTTTAGTTTCAAGTAATAAGAACATTTTTAATAAAACCTTGAAACATTTAAAATTCAGCAATATTAAGTTTAAGCGTATAAGATGAAAGCCTTCTAATTTAACTAGGTTATTTCCAAGGACTTTAAAATCTCAAAATAATATTTTAAAAATTGTAACATATCAAATTAAAGGCCTTTAATCTTCCATTAAAAATGGTGAAATTGTGAATAATAATAAAACCCCTTCAAAATTCGCTAATCAATAGGCTGCGTTTATACGCAACGGAATTTCAGTATGAATAGCCGGAGTTTTTGATATAAGTAGAAGCTGTCTATTCAAAAATCCACAATTTTAAACCTTAAACTTTTATAAATACTGAACATTCTAATTTCAAAACTTTCCAAATTCGAAAATTTGAAATTGCAATCGTAAAAATGGTAAGGATGATAAAAATTATAATTTAATGTGCCTGATAGTCTAATATCAAGTGAAAACAGAAGTGGAAGTACTTTATGAGTTAAGAATTTATAAGATTTTTTTAAAATATTTTAAATTGTCGCCTACTTATAAATCTTTATTTTGAAATTATTTCAAAAGTTTTTCGATTTGAAACAGTACAATTTTGAACGATTGCAATTTTTAACGTTTCAAATTGAAATCATTCAATTTTTAACAGAATTATTCATTATAAAGTTTTCCATAGTCAATTCAAATTCAGTTTTGCAACTATTTAATTAATGTATGCTTAGTGCTTACAGTGAATCGACTTAAAACGTTTTCTTATCAAAATTGTTTAATTTCAACCAAGTTTAATTTTTAATTGTTCTAGCCTTCAAAACTGTATTAAAAATGATAGAATTTTAAAGTGAAAGATTAGAAAATGAGACAAATTTAAAATTTAAAACTAATAAACTTTTTAATTAGCCATTGTAAACTGAATGATTTCATACCGGAAAATGTCACAAATTTCACTTTTTAAACTCAGAAGAATTTCAAATCAAACTCATTAAAAATTCCATAACTTCAAGTGATATTAAATTGGAAATTACATTTAACGTGAATAAAAAGGGATTTTATACTGCAAAAATGTAAAATTCCTGTCAAAAACGCAATTCACTGTCATATCCCGGTCTAGCGTTCACCCTGAATTAATAAAAAATCAAAAAATATTTTTTATTTTCATAAAATCGATGTTCTTAATAATTACCTCAATTCCTTACAAACCTTGTTTTCATATAGATAAGTTAATACAGGCAATCTGCCTTTACTCCTGAACCTTGCGCTCTCCACCAAAACATTACTTGTACAAGTGGTGGGCACGTATAAATATCGAGGATATGTGTCACAGAGCTAAAATAAAATAAAATTTTAGGCTCACCTTTTAAATTTGATTTAAGATTAATTGCAAGAGAGTCTGATTTTCATACATACTTCGTAACTTGTATTTAGATAAGAAAGAGACCATTCATCGTTAGGAACGCCTTGACGCTGAAACTCCCGCTGAGTGTTAAACAAATTCCAGCCTAAGTGTTGTGGCCAAGTGTCTTGGTAATTGAAACAATAGAGATCTTCAATACTAGCTGCGGTGGTAAAAGTAATTGATTAGAAAATTTGATCGATGAGTAAATTTACAAGAAAATAAAAATGAAAAGAAAAACTAATTTCTGTTTTAGAGAAAACAAGTGAGAAGAATTTCAATTTGTAGAATGAAAAACTGAAAAAAGGAAAGTTTCTTAACTATCCACGCTTATAAATTACAGTTCCTTTGTGAATATTACTATAATTTTTTTCCTTAAAATAACGCAAAAGGTAACAAAATGCTGAAAATTATTTTCTTCTTTGGAAAATACAAAGGGCTTTCCGGTTATCGAAGGAATGGCACTTACAGCAGGAGTGAGAAAGAAAGTCCTAGATTGCAGGAATAGCAGAGTAACACAGACAAAGTCTCCTGCTCTGAGTGCGGTTCCTTCGATAATCGGAAAGCCTTTGTATTTTCCGAAGAAGAAAATAATTTTTTAAACATTTAGGTGCGATAATTCTGCTCATTAACAGTACATACACCATTTTCAAAGGCCAAAAATGTTAAATTTGCTTCATTAATCATCGCCTTACGTTCTTTAGTTTCGGAGATGACACCTTGCTACTCTTTTGTTATTAACTGAACAACAATGTATTACTTCTAACTCTAAATATCACCATTGTGCACAGAAATAATCAAAGAAATTCATATATTTGTTTAAGATTTTTGGCAATGTATTTTCAGGGAGTAACAGCCATTCAAAGTTGAATATTCTAAAATGATCTTTCACTTGTCAGGAAATAATTGCTAATAGACCGAGAATGGCAAAACTCTGTATCAGTATAGGAAAAACTTCATTTGCAATATGCACTTTGTCCAATATTTTAATTTTTTTCTGTATATTTTTTTATCATGAATAGTTAAGGAGATAAGACTTCTATAAGTCGTTTTTGATTGAAAAATTGGTCTAAAAGAGAATTTAATTTTAGTTTCCGTGAAATACATCATATCCTGTTCGTTTTAGATCAAAGTTGCACTCATATCAGTTGATAGAGCAGACTAAATTTATCGGAGATCTTGAAAAAACAATACTGTAGCTCTGATAAGTCTGAAGACATTGTGTACTGAAAATCATCCTTTTTTATTGAATTTTATTAGTCATTATATTTTTCGGAAATAATTTGCGTCTGTTGCATTCGACGTGAAAAATGTGCTTATAAGAATATTTACAGCTACCTTTTCGCCAAAATTTTATCAATTCTTGCCAAATGGCACGTTTTTCTATGCGATTTTTCGCGGAATATTAAATATAGGACATTCAATATTTTGTAGTTTTTCTGGAAAATTGATGTACTTTCATTCTTATAATCACACTTTTTCACGCGGAATGCAACAGACACACGTTATCTCCGAAAAAAAATTATTGTCTAATAAAATTCAATAAAAAGAGTGATTTCAAGGACTCAATGACTGTATACTTATTAGAGCTAGAGCACTGATTCTTTTTTAGGTTTCCGACAAATTTAGTCTGCTTTATTAATTTATATGAGTTCAACTTTCACCCAAAACGAATAGGACGTGAGACATTACACGGACACCAAAAATTGGGTTTTCATTACTTGAAGTTGTTTTATAGCTCAAATTTAAAATTTGGAGAATTAATCCTACAAATAATCCCTTTTAAAAAGAACATGGATTGGAAACCTTATGCGAATTGAGAAAAATTGGTGATTTTTAATACTCTTGCGCGGTTAAATAAAAACTTTGGAATTATCAAATAAATTAATGATAATACTATACATATTTTATGTTAGCGCTCTTCGTTGAAAATTAGTAGTTTAAAAAAAGAAGTTAAATATAAAATCATAAAGTTTCAAGGACATTTTTAAACCAAACTCATTATCAAGATTCCCAATTTTCAGTAATTTCAGGTTATCATAGTGTTTTACACCGATAATGCGTTTTAAAAAAATAATAAATAATATAATAAATAAAAAAGATTTGTAAGCAATTTACGTTTCTCGGTTTCATTAGCGTTTTTTCTGGAAGACTACACTTTTACACAAAAATTATTAGATTTTGGAGATTTATAATTTTTGAATAATTTTAGGTTACGTTGACGTTTTACATCGGGCATTGGTATTTTCAAACAAAAATCATTATAATTTGAACAAAATTAGGATCTTTCAACAATTTTAGGTTATCTTTGCGTTTTACATCAGAAGATTGTGTTTTTAACAAAATGATAGAATTTCAAAAAAAAAAAAAGGTTAACATTGTTTTTATAATTGTAGGTTAAGCTAGCGGTTTTCAATATAGATTTCAAAGATTTACAATTTTAGCACAATTTAAGGTTATGTTAACATTTTCCACATGAAATCGGTTATTTTAAACAAAAATCATTGAATTTCTAAGAAGATTTACACAATTTTTAACAACTGATCGCTACGTTATGTTAGTGTTTTTCGTCGGTAACTATTGGTACTTAAAAAAATTAGATTTCAAACGATATTTAAGGTTTTCAACAACGTTACGTTGGTATGTTTCACCTGAAACTGGTATTTTAAAACAAAAATCAATAGAATTATATTCAATAATTGTTTTTTAAATAATAAAATTTACAAACTTGAACAATGTCGGGTTTTGTTATTTTTTCAGAAATTTACATTTGTCTTAAAAAATCATTAGATTTCATAGAAGATTCATAATTGTTTACAGTTAAAAATTTTAAGATTTGAAATCTGTTAACAATTTCTGAATAAGTTAGCCTTTTCGTCGGAAAAACTAGAATTTTCGACCGTTGAAAATTCATCTGTTAAAAATTGAAGAATATTGAGAATTTATGAAAAATAAAATTTTTCAACAGTTAAAAATGGAAGAAAGTTCTAAATTAAATTTCTAAATATTGTAAACTCAACTTTAAATATTTTTCACTTTTCAACAGTTTGAAATTTAACCTTTGAAATCCAACTCTTGAAAATTAAACAGTTGAAAAATGATGAAAATTGAAAATTCCATGTTTAACTGTTGACAATTCCAGAAAAAAGTGAATTTTATATTAAAGACAAGTGTTCAAAATGTAACATTTACATAATTTTTTACATGCGAATCTAATAAATAAACATTTCGATCCATAAAAAAATGTGAAGAAAGTAGATTTTTTTGAAAATAATACAATAATAATAAAACCATTTTTTGTATGTTATGTTTGTGTTTTTTGTGTAAAACTGCTATTTTTGATAAAAATTATTAGATTGCAGACAATATTTACAGTATTTGAACAATAGTATGGTACGTTAGCATTTTTGACCGAAAATTTGTTATTTTAAACATATATCATTTGACTTCAACATCAAAAGTTAATCTTACAATTTTTAACAACTTTAGGTTATGTTAGTGTTTTTGGTCGCAAATTCGTAATTTTAAACAAAAATGCAATGGTTTGATTCTCTATTTATCGCACAATAATATTATATATTAATTCTGAAGTTAAAATATCAATTTTCATCAATTATCAAAAATATTGTCCGTGCTATTCTTTTCCATTATTTTAGATAATATATACAATACACACACAAACTTTGTCTCAACATTAATTTTATATTTCAATTACAAAATTTCATGAGAAAAAAAAATCTTGTGCGTAGCGCGAGTTTTTTATTTTTTAGTAAACATTAAATTTTCAATTATTTCAATATAAAAAAAATAAAAATTGAGATTTCTTAACAAATGACCCAACGATTTTTTTTATTTACGGCCTGAAATACTCGGGAGATATCTCTAAAACGTACTCAGAAAAAAAGTTGGGAGATGCAAGCACTTTTGAGTCAAAATTGGTTCAAGCTAGCCGTGGGTAAGGTAAGTTATTTGCAGATTATTATGATAGAATGTTTTTAAACGGAGAAAGAATGTTTTTTGAACAGAGAAATCTCAAAAAATGTCCAACAAAATTATTATATTATTATACTACTTAAAAGAAAATCATATAATTTTTTTCTTTTAAATATGTTTGAATTACCTGGTGATGAGAGCTTGAGTAGCGTGAGGTAGACATCGTGGCAGTCGCGTTCTTTGGCAATGACAAAAGTTACAACTAAAAAATGCTTGAACTTTATCAGCAATGGGGAGCCAGTCGTGGATAAAGGCAATTTTTCCACACTTGCGATATGTGTGTTCAAAACCTAAGATACAAAGTTTGATTAGAACGTTACATAAGTTGTTTACAAAATATTAAGTTTGTGATGCTGAGAAAGAAAATTTGTTTTCTTAAAAAGCAGATTTTGCCAGGAGATAAAATTCTTTTTACGTGCTTGACGAGTTTAACACACAACAGACTCACCCATATTTGTTTCTTTCCGTTTGGATCAACGAATATCAAATGCGTGACAGTCAGATAAAGTGTTCCAATTGAATGATTATTACTGTACTTATCGAGTAGTCGCACATTTTCGACCTGAAATTCACATTGAGAATTTCATCATCATTTTCATTAAAAATATAAAAATTATATCACTTTTGGGTCTTTTAACATTTTTAATGACTTTCTTTAGAAACGGCAAGGTAAACGACCCAGTAATCGTGATGCCAATTTTCTTGCTTTTTATTTTATTTGAATGTATGTAATTTCTATTTGCTATTATAAAATGCTAAAAATAAGTGAATTTTATCATTAAATGTTACTTTTAACACATTTTTGTAACAATATATTCAAACTATAACCAAGTTTCACGATTACTGGGACATTTACCTTACATGCAAAATTGCGAAAAAAATATCTTATCATTCGAATGCGTCACAAACTGCAAACTATAAATTCAAAATAGAAAATTCCTAAGTAACAGTTACAATTTTATGATAATTGGGATTGATAGAATTTACTCTTAATAAGTTAAAGATATGATAATTATGATGAAAGAATGTTCAATATTTTAAAGATAAGAATGTAAAAAATGTAATTCTCGAACTATTAATTAAACGCAATAATAAAAAAAACTCTTAAAATATTTTGGATATTTGAATGAATTACTTCAAAATTATGAATTTTGATATTAATGACTCACGTAATATGTAACTGGTTAAATATATATTTATTTAAACAATATAATAATTTTACAACACATATATCAGGTAAATGTTTTAATTATTTTTTAAATAATTTTACAATATTTAAGCCCTTAACATTCCTAACCTTAATTTTGAAATTAAATAGAAATTAACTACATTGTTTATTATAAACAGACCTTGCATCAAAAATTATGTTTTAGTAAAAATTCTTCTCTTATAGAATATTTTAATTTTTCGTAGAATATAATGTAGAAGTTGAAGCTTTAAAATGGAATTTATTTTTTCAAATATATCGTTTGAAGACATGTTTCACTTACCATTGAACGTTTAATCGACTCTATGGAATTCATGATTTAGAAAATGACACACTTTGGTTTTCTGTTATAAAAAATATACCATTTATCGTGGAACTCCTGATTATTTATTATTTTTATTGATTTTTGACAGCTGTTGTCTTGACAGTTGTGACAGTTTCACAAATTTGCGCGGTTACGCCCCCTGTCGAAGAAAAAAAAACTCAATATAACAGATGGCGCATCTTACGCGGGAATTTTAAATTATGAAAAACATCCAAAAATGAAAGCACATAAATAATATATATGCATTTAAAAAATCAAAGTATCCTATAATATTCCCAGGTTAAATTTTAAGACTATATCTGTTTCAATTCAGAACACTTTCTGATGCTGCTTAACAAATAAGAGAATTTCTAACTAGTACTTTAACCTTGTTTATACACTTTAATTAAATATTTTCATTGTGAAACATTTAAAAATACTCAAATACATAAAAAATATCCATCTATTTGAAAAAAACCTCTCTAAGAAATAAACATTCATAATTTTGTATCCGAGATCAACAATAAAAAGGAATGAAACTTCCTACTTGTTTCAATTAGAACTTCTTTGTTGAATTGAATAATTTCAGAATATACTATGAAAATTATATTTTAATTTTGGAATTAAAAAAAATTTCATCCTTATGATTGTTCAAGATTCTAGAATATCGATTTGAATTTGCCGAAAAATAATATTTGCACACTAGCGCTATTGCGGCAGAAAATGGAACTTCCTTAAGATTTCTTTGGTTGAAATGTTGAATTGGTTGAATTTGACAACGAAACACGGTTGATGAGAACGTCGAAACTAACCTCTTCTTCCTGTCATCGACAAATAGTGTAATACTGAAGAACTTTGAGTGCTTAGTAAGTATGTTTTTAATTACAAACATTGTCCATGAATTTCTTTTCCGAAATCCTTCACTCTCGGGGTTCATGGTTCAAACTTAAGAAAAATGTATAACCTTGAAAGAAATTACATTTGTCACCAACTCTTGACAATTTCAACTAATAAAGTCCTTTAAATTTACAAATTTTTAGTTTATAACTAATTTTGGAATGTTTTTACAAGATTGGTTCTCAAAAAAGTATATTTTGTAAGTTGTGGAAAGGTTTTTTTGGGACATTGAAAAGATGCACAAAGGAAGAATAGGTTGATTTAGTTACAAAGAAAACAATGTTTTTTAGTTGTGAATGGTTGTAGAAACATATATGTATATACCTGATGATTAACTTTTAGTCTACTTTCAAGCTGTTTTGAAAAATTTTATCTAAAAGAGTGAAATTTCAGTTAAGTAGATAACATAATTTCCGAATTAAGTTTGTCCCTAATGGCAATTTCGAAAGAATCATCAAATTTAACCTCTTTTAATTGTGATGAATAATTTTCTGACAGTGCAAACAAAAGCTTTGTTCAAAAAGTTTGAAGTTTCTCGCGCAATGTAATTAAAGTTTGTATTTAGAGTTTACATTTTTTTTCTAAATGTACTTTTGACATTTGTTTTATTCATGCTGACATTTAATTTGATTGGTGTGAATTATAATCTTATTTAAACAATTCATTTCATTATCATTGAAATGTGAAATATTTAAAAAAATTTTTATATTTGATTTCAGTAATGTGAAGGTGCCAAGAACTTTTTACAGAAAATAGTTGATAGGATTCTTTTATACGTGATCAAAAAGCTACACCAATGCCTTCAGCAACAGGTAAGACATCAAAAATATCCATTTTATATATAAAATGTAAAAAATGTTAGTGGAAAATCGGTATTCTGTTTATTCTTAGAAATAATGTATTATGATCTGACAGTGCAATTCAATCATTCGAATTTTATTTTGCTTTTAATGTTTTATTTTGTTTCACTTCACTATTTGGACTTTCAAATGGTCTAATCTTTCAAAATCGTTTTTAAATTTGAATTGCTTTTAGTTTGGCTTTTCATTCCGAGGGATTTTCGATTTTTAATCTTTTCTACGAACTTTTCAAAAAATTTGGTTTATTTTTTCCTGATTTCCCTTCTGCTTTTAACTTTTCTCGCAAAATCATTTTTATTCAAAAGCCTTAAAATGGAAAAATTCTATTTTACATTGAGAGCGATTCTCGAAAATTCAAAATTTAAACGTTAGTAATATATTACTATATAATCAAAAAGATCAAAATTGTACAATTTCGTGTTGAAAGCCTAAATTTTTAAACAATTTTAAATTAAAAACATTAGAAGTCGGATATTTCCAAAAATGTATAGCTTAATCGTTTTAAATTTTCAAATTAAACGCCTTAATTTTGAAACTATTTAAAATCAACTACGTTAGAAGACGTTCAATGTCGAGAATGTTACGGTACATTGTTTAAAGTTTTTAAATTTGAAATAAAAATTAAGTAAACTCGTGATAACATTCTTATAGAAGTAAACACTTCTTCCACTGTTAAAAAATTTAAACCGCTGTTGGTAGGCGGCAAATTGCATAATTGTTATCGCAAGAGTTACAAAGAAATATATTCAACTAGTAATAAAAAGACAATTGAAGTAACATTATTGTAAAGTACAAAAAACTTCTGTCTCTGAAAAAAAAATTGAAAATAGAAAAGAAATCCAATTTGCTGAGCCAAATGTGTATACCACTTATCACAGGATCCGAAACCTAGGTAAACTGCACGAAAAAAACAAAAACAAGAAAATTCGGAAGACATCTTTTCGAAAGAAGAGAATTTCTGACGAAACAGGTAGCATATGTTAATTCACGCGTTGAAGCTCCTCAAAAATGTGCAGTCACTCTCGCTTGAAGAAAAAGTATGCATTTTCAGAGAATTTACGAAGAACTCAATGTCAGAGCAAGTGGAAGGTGCAGTTCTACCAGCGATTACTTGACTTTCATCGAAATTTGGTCGTTCGCTCTCAATATCGAAGTAAATTATTCTTAATTGAGAGAGCGTATTATACAGAGAGAGGAAACAAAGAACGATTAGATAGAGTCGAATAGGCAATGATTCAATTTGCATATAGTTTTTCATAGAAAGAAATTTTCTCTTTTTTTAGGTGGAGGCGGGAAAGGTGGGGCTAGCCTGCCTAGTAATGAAGAGTGTGGAATTCGAGATGTTTGGGGCCACAACCTGGAAGAAGAATTTCGTGCGATTCGTCAAGTCGTACAACAATATCAGTATATAGCTATGGACACAGAATTCCCTGGAGTCGTTGCAAGGCCAATTGGTATATATTTCTTTTATGCAAGTGATACATTTTATTGAAGTCTGGGTTTTACATTTAAATCCGGAAATGCCTCTCAATTTTTCTAAACGAAATTATTATTATCATTGGTTATTTTATGTTTCAAAACTGTAAAAATATATGATTATGGAGGAACATATGCAGTTTTGAGATTATAATATATGGAAAAAAGTAGTAAATACGGTCTTATGAAATACAAAAAAGAGTTGAGAAGATTACTTAATTTTTGAAAATTCCATAATACTACATAAAATGCGCTTCTAATTGCAACTTGTGTTAAATTTCTAAAAAACAGTACATTTCTCATTGTAACAATAGAACATTTTTAAGACATACACTACCGGTCAAAATTGTGCGTCAGCTTACGGAAATCGGACGTTATTAAATTCCGCGACAATCGACCCTTACTTGAAGTATTTTCGATAAATAGGGGCCCAGATAGTTTATAAGAAAGGCTGTCTTATTTCTCATTTTTAAATTCTACTTTTTGCATGTGTTAGGGAAGTAAGTAGGAAAAATTTTAACTTTTCCAAATTAAAGTTTAAAATCCACTCTTTAAAATGAGACGAAGAACATAAAAAAATGTTCACTGGTTCTCGAATTATCAAAAAAATATCGAAGCATGCACAAAAATTACGGGAGTTACGCCAATGTTGAATTTTGGCATCATATTTTTTTGCATTATCGATATTTCTGAAACTGTGAAACGAATTTGAATGAAATGTTGAGATATTGTAGACAAAAGTATACGCTTCAATGTATTAATACAGACAAAAATTGTCTCCAAACTTTTATTTAAACAAATCCAGACAATTTTTGAATTTGTTTTTTCGTCAATATCGCACCGTTTTATTTTTTCTAGTTAAAATATACAAATTACTCGTAATTTCACAGTTGGGAAAAAGCACCTTTTTGTGCCTTTTTAATTTTGGTGTTTTTTTAATAGCCATTAGTCTTCCAGGTAGAATGAGTAACTGCGGATATTTCACTCCGACTAAAGCAAAATTTTGTTATTTAACAACAAATTTTTTAATCTGTTTTGTCTTAACTTTTCGGTGGTAACTGACATAGAATAATTTCTCGTGTATTAGAGTAAGACAAACAATTGTTTATAATGTTATAAACAAATTATTGAGCGGAAGTCATTTTTTCATGATTCGCTATTATTAGATATTTGAAATCCAAAGGTTTTGTGTGAAAGATGACAGATATCAATGTGCGATTACAATTAGTTAAAAATAGCTGCTGCTTAGCAATTAGCTAAACAATTTTTGTAAATAAATACACATTTTGACCATTCTTCATGTATAGGCTTAAACTTTTTTTGCGGAATAAACTAGAAATGTTGTGTCAAAGAATTGTACATATGAGGATTAATGTAAACATTTAAAAAAAGTGTTGTCATATAATAATTTTTAATTGTGAATCTGAAAGGTATTTTGTTCCTTGATATAATTTTTTTTATTTCCTTTATTTAGCAAAGTATTGAGTAAACTAATATAAAGGCGCCCTGTTTATTCTGTTATGTCAGATGTCTGAACCTAAATTAAATTGCGACTCAAAACATTCCAGGGGAATTCAGAACGAGCGCAGACTATCAGTATCAACTTTTGCGCTGCAACGTAGATTTACTTCGGATTATACAACTCGGTCTGACGTTCCTGGATGAGACGGGTAATACGCCAGGTGGGAATTATACAACCTGGCAATTTAACTTCAAATTCAATCTTGCGTAAGTTTCATTTTAAATTTCAAGTTCTCTCGACCTTAAACCCACAGTTTTATACCCAAAGCACTTCAGTTTTGCAAACAATCTCCAAAATCATTTAACTTTCCAACCCCAGTCTAAAACTCTCTCTAATGTGTAATCTTGCAGCTTTCTTATCATATATTTTTTTTGAATTTGAATCTGTTAGATATTATATCGATTTCATGCTTAAGATTAATCTACCGAAATAGAAACCGATAAATTTAAAGCAAGCTTAATTTTAAGACCTCTTACAGTGTTTGAAATTTATTTAAATTTACTTTGTTGGGAAGTAACTTGCTACACTGTAACTGTAAGGTAACTTAGTTAAATTTTTTTAGTAACTCTTTTGGTAAATTCTGAATAATTACAAGTCAAATGTATTTGAATTAAGAAACCTTAAGGTACATTTGAAAGCTTTCGAATGATATTCGAATAAAACTTGAAAGTATGTAAATTTTCGAAACTCAAAACTCTAAAATCTGAGACTTCAAGTGAAAAAATATTCTATATGAATTTCTTTTCAAATTTAAAGTTATTCTTAAGACCTAAAATTTACATTGTTTAATTTTAATGCTTTGAATTTCAAATTGTCAATTTTTAATTGTGCAACTGTGTCGTAAGAAATTAAATTAAAACATTTTGAATTTAGAGCAATCAAAATTGATAATGTAAAATTAAATTATTTCAAAATTGTTAAACGTACAGTATTCTAGAATTTCAAATTCAAACACTGCAAACATAATTAATTTTTAATTTATGGCCTCCGGGACTATTCAGTTCTAATGTTGAGGCCATCAAAATAAGACGATTTCAAAAACAGGACTTCATAATTATAATATTAAATTACAAAATTAAATTTTTCAAAATTGTACGATTTCAGACTGGGAGAGTTAATTGTTAACCAGGTTTAAATTGATGAGCTGTTAGTTTAAAAACTCAACCATTCCTTCTTGATACTTTATAAATTAGAAGATTAAAACAAAATTATTTTTGAAGTTTAATCATTTTGAATGTTTTTAATTGACTGTCTTAAGAGTTAATCAATTTTCAATGCTTCGTTTTAAATAGAAAGAACTTTAGTTGTTATAAATAGAAATTTTGCAATATTTTGAAAGTCTGCAAATGTAAATATTGTACACTATAAATGCTTCCAATTTGATATTGTAGCATTCCACGTAATTCACATGCAAAGCTACGTAAGTTTGAAAGCTGGCGAGTTATTGTTGAATTGGAATAATCAAATTTTCATTTTTAACGCTTAATACTAAAAACTGTTTATAAAGAATGGCCTCAAAATAAAGTTATTCAAGGCTTCACAAATTTTGAAATCAACTACTTTTGTAGACTTCCAAATTGAGTTTATCCTAATGTTTACGGTTGATAATTTATTTATGCTATTTCATTTTGAAATAGCTCACCTAATTTCGAAGGACTGGAAAATTAGACTTATGCATCATAGAAGGCTTCCAATTTGGAATTGTGAAATTGAACAATTAAAAATTTGTATTCTTTAAGTTTAGAATCCAGTTTATATACCTCATATTTAAAGTTTGTAAGGTTTTAATTTGAAACTTTGAATAACTGGGACAACTTTTTGGAAACTGTGAACTTTTTTTCTGGCATTTTAGTTGACTCTATGCTACTACTACTATTTCTTTATTTTTCTTAGTAATTCCCAAAACTTACATTACTTCACGCTGTTTTTAGTTTGAGATTTATTTTGTTTAATTATTTTTTTAGAGAGGACATGTACGCGCAGGATAGTATAGATATGTTGCAGAACAGTGGTATACAGTTTAAAAAACACGAAGAAGAGGGAATCAATCCTCTTGACTTTGCAGAACTTTTAATGACATCGGGCATCGTGCTCATGGAAGACATAAAGTGGCTGTCGTTTCATTCTGGTTACGATTTCGGATACCTCCTGAAACTTCTCACTGATCAGAATCTTCCACAAGAAGAGAGCGACTTCTTTGAATTGCTTAGGATATACTTTCCGACGATTTACGATGTTAAAGTGAGGAGACTAAGAATTCGGCTGTGAAATATCTGATAATTTCCAGCTCTCTCTTTTCAAATTCACTTCCTTATTTCTTACTTTTGATTCAACTTTATTTTCACTTGAAATTCAGCTGAAAATTTACTGCATTATCTTTCTATATTTTCTAAGTGTTAATTTATTTTTGTACTTGACATTCTTAGATTAAACATTTATAGTTTTCTGTTTTTTTTTACCTAAGCTGTTTACTAACGATTTCCCAATCATTTTTGTTTGCAGTACCTTATGAAATCGTGTAAAAATTTGAAGGGAGGTTTACAAGAAGTGGCTGAGCAGTTGGAGCTTCAGCGAGTGGGACCACAGCATCAAGCAGGGTCTGATTCTCTATTGACTGGCATGGTATTTTTCAAGATGCGAGAGGTGAGATGATTTATTTATCAAGCTTTTTTGAAAGTTATGTAAGAAGGAACATGTTAAGAATTTTTGACTACTTTGATATTTAATCAGAAAACTTAGGGAAGTGTAGAAAGGTTTTTCTAAAAGTCATAAAAATTAATAAACTGGAAACTCATTGCCAAATCATATATAATAATAATTTTGAAGTGGTGTAATTGAAGGCTCGGTAACAATAAGAGGACGAGTGCTCGAAAACGCAAAAAATTATTGTCCAAGCGTCTCGTGATATCCAAATTTTAAAGTTCAAACAAATAAATTTTATAAACTATGCGCTTGTAGAGAATGGCATGATTATACTGTCTTCTGTTTAAAGTTTTTTTCGATGAATATTTTTAATAATAAAATTGAAAAAGGGGAAAAATTTCCTCAAATTAAATTACTTTTTAAAATTGTTTAAAATTTGGTATACGCACGCAGTATAACTTATTGATGCCTACAAAATAAAGAAAAAATTAAAACTGCCGATTTTTAAATAATAATTAATTGCAAATTGAGACCGGTCGGTAAGCAAGTTCATTTAGTTTCGATGAAGAAAAGTAGCCAAGGATCTTTAGAGTTGAAACAACTTCCAGTGAGACATTTTTCCCTTGCTATTGAAGAAAGATTTCTGGATTTTTTTTACTGATTCATTCAAAATTCATTTTGTAAGAAAAAGAGGAAAATCGAGTAATGTTAAAAACTTTGATTATTTTGCTTAGTAAAATCCCTTATGAGTAATCTGTCGACACAGAGTTGTTATATTTGTGATATAGCATAAACAGATTTAAAATAATAAAAGGAGTATATAATTTTAATGTTCCTGTGATCAAATTTTAAATAAAATCTGTTACAAATTATCAGAAATTGTAAAAAAAAAAGCAACAATGTGTTTTGTAATGGGCGTTTCCACGAAAAGTGTCATTTTTCTGTCACCGTGATATTATACGCAAACCAACACTAAAAATACAAGTTGTATTGCATAAAAATTTACAGACAGACTCCCTGAAATAGAAACGAAAGCTTGCAGTCCTTACAGAAACCCTCCTAAAAAGATACAACATATAACAGTGGGCAAAAATCCCAAAAATATAAGGTCCATCAAGCTAGCACCTCCACAGTCGAAATTCCCAAATTTGTTTGTATCAGAATTTTGGGCTTTTTTTGGGCTGTATTGCCGATTTTTGGGCTCCACTACTTTTTTTGAAAATTCAAATTTTGTGTGGAGGTGCTGGCTTGACTCAAGCCAGCATCTCCACTATATAAAAATTTGAAAAAATTGAAAATCAAAGACGACAGAATTTTGGACTTTTTTTGGGCTCTTAAACGCGCCAACAACCAATTTCCAAGAACAACCCCTAGCGGAAATAAAACTACCCCCTATATAAAAACACAAACTAGGAAGAAACAAAGTACATTCAAAAAACCACCCCCTTGTCAAAAATTAAATGTGAAAAAACAAAGTGCGTCATGATTTTTGGCTTATATTGGGCTCTTGAATGCACCAAACAAAATTGTCAAAAACCACCCCAATGTACAGAAAAACATCCCCTAAGTAAAAACTCAAACATGGAAAAAAACGAAGAAGAAAGTGGTGTTGGGCTTTTCTAGGGCTCACGAATGTTTTAATTTTTGTTTGCAAAAACCACCCCTACATCTGAAAAATCAATCGTCTATCTATGAATTCGAATTTGAATTTTCAAGGAGCCCAACAATCAGAGACTTTATTCACCCTATAAAAGTCTGAGTCTCAAACATCAGAAACTCCATTAACAAAGTAAATTTCGAAAAAGGGTAATTCTTTGACAAACTCACATCTGCCCGGCACAAAGGGGCTGCTTTTTAACGTTACGGATAGGAGCCAAAATTTGGAGTTGGTATTTATGAGAAGTCCGAAAATCACAGGCTCTATTCACACTGTGAAATTCTAAAAAAGTTTTTTTTTACAAAGTCATATCTGCGTCGTGTCAAGGGGGTTAATTTTGACGTCAAGGCTTGGAGCCCAAAAATCGGTGTTGGTATTTTTAAGGAGCCCAAAAATCAGAGACGGCCGCATTTTTATACTGCCGCATTTTTCGAACCACAGTAGGTATTCAAGATTCACAAAATTCACATCCAAGTTTGCATATTTAGAAAAGTTCTACAAAAAAAATCTTCTGCTATTTTGTGATATTTTTCACCATTTACGAGCAAAAATCAAAAACACTATATCTAAAAATCAGTTCGTGAAGGGGGCAACAAGCGACCGAACTTCATGGTTTCCTAGAAACAAGTACAGTGAAGATTTTTCTGCTTTTCGCAAAATTCACAATTCCGTGAACAAATTTTTTTCCACCTTTAGGAAAAGTTTCTATCAGGTATACAGATTTTCAGACTTCGATTTAATTCTAAGCCTTTTAGTGTTTTTTCCAACATTTACACAAGTTCCATTTGTCTCCAAATTTACATCTCCATTCGAGAATTTGCTGAATCTGTGATAAAAAAATTGGGGTTCCCATTTGAAATGACAAAATTACCCCCATTCCTGCTTCCTGGGGGGTGGGGTAACTTTTTTCAAAGTCGCTTTTCCCCTCGAAAATAAAAAGTTTTTATTACGGAGTGGCTATTTCGCCATACATGTATGTCGAAATAGCCGACGGTAGCTTATTTCGACATACAAGTATGGCCAAGTAAGGGCGGTACCTTATTTCACCCGTCGGAATATATCCAGGAAGAGGTGAAGGTTAAAATAAAAAAATGAAGAAATTTAAAAGAAAATGAGGAAATCATTCATTAACAAGATAATTGTAATTGCACCAGTGTGATGCATGTAAGGTGAGTTAACCTCAAAATCTCAAAGACAGGCTGACAGCTGACAGGGCCCAAAGGTGGTTGAGGCCACCGCTAGTAGGTGTCGCAAAAATCGAATGCGCCAAATTTGAATACTTTCAATTTTAAGAAAATGAAAATAAATTGTCAGGTCCGAATCCATTTTAGATCATGCAACTTCAAGTCACAGAATCATTCGTCTCTTAAATATGTTTTTCATTATAGACTTTAGTGAGAGGTATTTTTTGTAGACCATTTTGAGATAAGCAAAGTGTTTCCTTAGAATTTTCTCAAATATATTCTGATATCGTTGTCTGAAAACGAAATTCAAACATTCAGTCGAGAAAAAAAATTCTCGTGGCCACAAAAATATTTTAACCTATATTAAACGCATAGAATATCTCTCTTATAAAGTTAAAGATTTAACAAACAAAAAAAATTAAAAGATGGAATATTTGAGAAAATCGTTTTTCAATATTTCCAGAAGAACATTGTAATTTTCAAGATTTTCTAATTTCTCTTGAAAATTTCTCAAGTTTTTAATTGAACAGATTTAAATAAAAATAAATTTTTAATTGCAAACTTTTATCAATTGCATAGTTGAACGATTTCTGGTTAAAAAATATAAATCCACACTATCATTGTCAATACTTTAAATTTAAGAATGAATCAATGAATTTCTAAATTGTTAAAATTATATAATTTTGAAGCAATTATAAGTCAGAAACAATAAAAATGTAACGATTTTTCATTTTTTTTGAAACTAAACACTTAAAAAAGTTCAATTGTTATTTATACACAAAACTTGAACAATGACTTACAAATTAATAATTCAAAAGAATTAAACAATTAAATTTCTAACGTTCAAAGTTAAAATTTAACACTGAAATTTTAACACTTCAGGGCTTTCAATTTGAAAGAATTCAGATTCAAATACATTTTAAAGATTTGGTTATACTTTTTGTATGTCGCATTTTAAGTGATCATCAATTCTAAGCGCAAATACTTCATATAAAATTTTCCTTCACAACTCCATATCAAAATGAAATCAATATTAAATCAAATAATAATAACAATGTAATAGTTTCAATTAACTTTTTTCATACCATTTTTTCCAATTTTATACGAATAATCAACGTTTTGGCAAAACATGGATTCTTGGGTCTTGAACCCTGTCAGCTGTCAGCCTGTCTTTGAGATTTTGAGGTTAACTCACCTTACATGTATCACTGGTGCAATTACAATTATCTTGTTAATGAATGATTTTCTCATTTTCTTTTAAATTTCTTCATTTTTTTATTTTAACCTTCACCTCTTCCTGGATATATTCCGACGGGTGAAATAAGGTACCGTCCTTACTTGGCCATAATTGTATGTCGAAATAAGCTACCGTCGGCTATTTCGACATACATGTATGGCGAAATAGTCGCAGCCTTTTTATTACGGATATTTTTGTCGTAGGATGCGTATTTTTTGAGATTTTCGATGTCTCAAGTTAAAAAAAATCTGCTCGCTTCGCGGGCACATTCTTATCGCGCGCTTCGCTCGATTATGTATTCACCTCGCGCTACGCGCTCGGACGTATTTACATGGCGCTTTACGCTCGGGTTCTCTAGACTTTTGAACTTCGTGTTCGACTTTGATGGAAAGAAAAAGTTTATTTGCAAATATTATAAAATTATCAAAACCTCTACATGTGAAGTGATTGTTAAATTTGTTTTTATTTTAGAATTAAATGGAACTTTATTTACTCAAGGTTCTATCGACCTTAAGGAACACATTCTCATCCAGACAATCGCGCTTCGCGCTCGATATGTGATTTGGAAATCATTTGAACCTTGGGTTCCACGCTCGGTTCTGTGCATCGTATGATAGAAATGGAAAAGTCACGAATAAAACAAAAACTACGCATCCTATCAGAACATGATTTATAACAAATTTGTACCTCTTGTTTGGATGAACAAATTTTGTCTCTGTCATTTTTCTCGTAGCTTGCGTTATTCGTCTAAAAATTTAATTTTACTATTTCCAATGCTGTCTTTTAGGAATAAAACAAAAACTACGCATCATATCAAAAAGTGAATAATAACAAATTTGGAGATCTTTTTTGGGTGCATAATTTTGTTCCATTCATCTTTGGTTGTATCTTGCATAGTTTGACAGCAAAATGAAATTATTGATTTTTCATTATTTTTTTTGTGTTTTCAAAATTTTGATGTTTGATTTTTCAAAAAATTCAAAAAGTTGTTACGAAAATATTGTAGGGTGTTCAAAAAGAAACATTTTTCTCCTCTTGACTTTTTTTCATATCGTGCGTTTTTCGGCATAAAATGTTCATTTACGTTTGTTTTTTGTAATTTTGAAAATGCTATAACTCCGGTAATTTTTTTTTATCCGAAAAAGTCATTAGGATAAATTGTTCAAGTTTTGGATTACTATGAATAGCCGTACATAGAATTTTTGAATTTTGAAAAAAATGGTCTCAAAAATTTTCAAAATGCTCTAACTTTTTGAATTTTGATCAAAATTAGCTGGTTAACGAACTTGTTCTTTCTTTTTAGGCCCTAAAAAAGTGTGCCAAAGCACAGCCCAGTCTGATTATTTTTTCGAAAGTTATCGTGCCTACATACAGCTCAGGGGGTCTCAAAACGGAGATTTGATGAAAACCGACTAAGTCAAATTTTACATAAAAACAATACACTACCGTCGGAAATTGTGCGCACGACTCGCGTGAGCGCTATTCAAAATCACTGCTGATTTCGAACGACCATATTTCGGCGAAAAAATGGGATAGGGCATTTTTTAAAAAACATTTGGAAAGCCCATGAATTCCACGTCTATTGGTACCCAACAAATATTTTTTTGACCTTCTGAAAATAGTACAGGACTTGAGAAGTTAAAAAAAAAATTCAAGATTTTCTCAAATTTTCTACCTTAAATTCAACTTTTTGCACGACCTAGGAAAATTTTTTCAAAAATTTGAAAATTATACGACATGGAGCCTGAAATCTTATCTTTAATTTAAGCCAAGAAAACTTAAAAAATTTTCCTGGGTGCCCGACATATGATTAAAAATGTTCAATCGTATCTGAGCTCAATTTTAATCGACGATCACGGTTCTCGGGCGGTCCGCTGTTCGTTTCCTTCGTTAAGGCAGGACCGAATAGGCCACGCACTAAGGTGGCGCCTCTTGTACTTTTGGTTCTCTTCATTAGTAATTTTTATTTCAAATTATGGTGAATGAAAACAAATATTTATTGTTATTTGTGAGTGTTGACAATTATTTGAATCTAATATTATCTCCATATTAAAGAATAGGACAATGTCCACTTAGGCGCCACCTCTGTGCGTGGCCTATTCGGTCCTGCCTCAACGAAGGAGGCGAGTAGAAGATCAGCCGAGAACCGTGATCGTCGATTAAAATTGAGCTCAGATACGATTGAACATTTTTAATCATATCTCGGGCACCCAGGAAGATTTTTTAAGTTTTCTTGGCTTAAATTAAAGATAAGATTTCAGGCTCCATGTCGTATAATTTTCAGGTTTTTGAAAGAATTTTCCTAGGTCGTGCAAAAAGTTGAATTTGAGGTAGAAAATTTGAGAAAATCTTGATTTTTTTTTTGAATTTCTCAAGTGCTGTACTATTTTCAGAAGGTCAAAAAAATATTTGTTGGGTACCAATAGACGTGGAATTCATGGGCTTTTCAAATGTTTTTTAAAAAATGCCCTATCTCTTTTTTTCGCCGAAATATCGTCGTTCGAAGTCAGCAGTGATTTTGAATAGCGCTCACGCGAGTCGTGCGCACAATTTCCGACGGTAGTGTACCTTCTCATTAGAATGAGAATGTAAAAAAACATTATTTTATAAATCTAGAAGATGGTAATTCACACACTACGGGAAAGTATCCTGAGCATTAAAAAAGAAGAAACAACCTTCTTTCACCTTCCATTCATGAAATATCATTGATTAAATTGATTTTATGGATTTATTAATTTCAATATTTTGTGCAAACTGCGCGCATGCGCAAAGATATTCATCAAGCTAAAAAGAATGCGTTTCTACATGTATGTAGAACGTAGGAAAAAAGGTTGAAATGTGTGCCTCAAGATTTGTTTTTGACTTTTTTGTTTTTTAGAGAAAATGACACTACGTGGATATGCCCATATACGAAACAAAAAATGTCCGGTTTTTAGTTAAATACTATTTCACTGAAAATATATGAAGTAGTTGATTTTCTATCAATTTGGTGGAAGGGACTGGTTTTTAAATGTTTAATTGTTGAAAATTCCAGTCTTTTATAGGAGAGTATAGGCAAACGTTGAGAAGCGCTTGAATCCGCTCACGTAGAGGAACAAATGTCTCACTGAAAGTTGTTGTTTCAACTCTGAATTTCCCTCGATTCTTTTATTTATCGAAACTACAAAAAAAATGCTTGCCGACCGGTATTGATTTGTAATCATTATTATTAAACATTAATCAGTTTTAATTTATTTTATATTTTTTACGTATGGATACACTCTATAGTATACTCTGCAAGTATTAGGTTATACTCTGCAACAGTTTCAATAATATCTGGCTGAGTTATGACGATTTATGTTTTAAAAAATAATCGCATTTGGAGAAAATATTTTTTCAATTTTATTTTTCAAAATATTTATCGGAAGATTATCTTTAAGTAGAAAAAAGTTCCGTCTTGTCGTTTTCTATGAGTTCATGTTTTTTAAATTTATTTTGTTTAACAATTTAGCAACGTTGCATGAAGAAGCAATTTGGTGGGAAACCAACTCATTGAACATTTTGAATGCCAGCAGGGGTAACAACATAATAACACACAAAAAATAAAGTCAAGTTGCTTCCAACTTCCATTCGATTACCAAACCTATGTCGTATCAATGAGGCATTTTCACTTCATCTCCAGCTAACTTCACTTCATCGAGTGCTGAAACTAAAACAGTGGCTCCAAATGCATGGGACAAAACATTAGTTTTGTAATATCTTCGTAATAAATAATAATTATTTTCATTTTCCTATTCCATTACGTAGCTCTTAAAAAATAAAAACTAATTTCCAAATACATTTATATAGAAAAAATTAGTTTTTACGAAGATATTCATAAAATAGGGTAAAAATGGACCAAATCCCCATGCATTTGTTCCATTGTTTTCCCCTCAGCCCTCAACGAAGTGAAGTTAGCTGGTGGTTAAGTGAAAATACCTAATGAAAACTTTAATAATAATATTTAATTGAATGTATAGAAGTAAACAGCTATTGTGGACATGTTTTAATGCATAATTATGACTTTCTGGTAGTGAAAAAGTATTTCTTGTTCATTCGTATTGGAATGAATTGAAATGTGAGGTTTTTCAGAAGTTTAACATAATTTGCAATTAAGAGTGCAATGTATGTAGCATTTCTCTATTACGGAATCATCACAAAATAAGTAATCTTCCTAATTATTTTTTGTATTTTATAAGAAAATCTTTGCACCTTTTTGCAGATATTATTATCTCAAAGTTGTGCATGTTCTTCCTTAAGAAAGAAAACACTCAAAATAGCCATAAAGTTCATCTTTCAGTTCCACATCTACTTTGATGCACGTCAGTATTAATTTTTAAGTTAGAAGTGAAATGGTTAATTCAACTTTGCACCGTCATGTAACGGAAGGCTTCAGTATAAGAATTTAAAAATAAATGTTTAAATTCGCCAACTATCGAAGGAAATTTTTTGGCTTCATGCTCTTGTCAAATGTCGAAAATTTAAAACTGTTTGAAATTCACAATCTTCAGATTTGGAAGCATTGGAATTTGAATCTGTCCAAACGTAGAACCATTTAAATTCACATGCTCCTGAAATTAAAGGAATTCGAATTTTAAATCATACCATTTTAAAGGCGTTTCAAATTGAAGACGTTTAATTTTTGAAATACTGCCATGGAAGAGCATGGAAAGATAAAATACGTTCTATTTTTATTTGTTCGGAAAATTATTCACTTGAGAGAAAAAATTTCTTACCCATAAATTGTAAATCTAGATAAAAATACAACTTTTGTAGATGAACATATTTCACAACAACAAAATTTTTGTACGGTTTTATATAAAAAACGTTCTGTATCTCGAAAAATTGAAATTTTTCGACAAAATATTCAATACAAGAATTGTAGATCTTGATAAATTACAACTTTTTGCTGAAGAAAGTTTTGGTATTTAATCAATACCTTCAAAGAAAAAATAATTTGACCACCAAAAACTGAAAGGCTTTACAGTTTTTCGCATTGATCATTAATTATGAAAACTATTGGTGTAATTTTTCAAACATCCAGTTTATTTATTTTCATTCTCAAGATTTACAATTGTTCAATTTTAAAGGTTTGCATTTTAAATCAAAAAGTTTAAAGGTTTCTGGTATTAACTTGAAAAGTTGTAAATTTTACATTATGAAATGTTGATTCATAAGCTGACCTTTTTCGACTGATTTCTTTATAGTTTGTTAATTGTAAACGCTTCAAATTAAAAATTATTAATATTTGAAATTTCAATTTAGAAGTTATTGAATTCTGAATTTATCGAATGGAAATTGTTCAACTTCGACAGGTTTAACATTTCCAGTGTATTTTTGAACGCTTGAAATTTAAAATGGTTTAATTTGAGACTAATTAAAACTTATAATTGTTTAGATTTTAACGTTTAAAGTTTGATTATTTAAAAAATTTGAATTTCTAGGGATTTTAGTTTATAATGTTCAACCTGAAATATTTAACATTGAAAATTTGTACAGTTCGCAAAGTTCGATTCCGAAATTGTTTTATTTTGACGTCTCCAAATGTAAAATTGTTCAGTTCTGAAAAAGATGCCCTTAAAATTCCATAGTTTTCTTTGAAGTTTCCAATGTGAAATCTTACGAATACTTTGAATTTGAAATTGTTAATTTTTACCTTTTTGACTTTGAAAATAGATCCTTTTTTTACATTATTGTACAATAAAAGTGGTGTTTGATTTTTTACTTGGAATTGAAAAAACCTCGAGCAGTTTGATGTGCAGATAGGTTTTTAATGCTTTAAAGTTAAAATGGTTTAATTTCGATCACTTCAAATTTAAAAAAGATTGGTTTTAAAAGTTTAGCTTGAATGTAAAATTGTTAGCTTTTAAGGCTTACATTATGTATGTTTTCATTGTCAGTGATCAAGATTAAAATGGTATATTTATCATTATTAATGCTTGACGCTGACTTTTTATTTTGACGTCTAGAAACAAACAGTCTTGAAGGCCTCTAATTCAAGATTGTTTACACTGTCGATTTCATAGTCTTGAAAGAAATTACTTATTTTTTAAGTTTCCAGATTGAAATTTTTCAATTTTGGATACCTCAGTTTTACTGTTTGACATTGTTAATTTGTGATTGTAATGAATTCATATTTGTTTTTAATAATCAGTGGGAAATTATGTTGACCCTCGAGATGAAAATCGTAAAACAGTTGTTTTTGTAAACATTAAATTTTTGAACTTTTTCAAAATTGTTTATAACTCGAATTTTTAAATTTGAATTTGTATTTTATGTATGTAATTCAAAAATAGCAATACATTACTCGACAGTTTGGAACATTGTCTTTAAGAAATTAGGCGAATAAATGTATGTAATTAATTGATTCTTCTTTTTGTTTGATTTCAGATGTTTTTCGAAGACAACATCGACGACGCAAAGTACTGCGGTCACTTGTACGGTTTGGGAACGTCGTTTGTCGTAAACGGATCCGGCGGCTACCTCGAGAGCAACGGGGAAAATACTTCGTCCTCGTAATCATTGAGACTTGAGGAGCGCACCCCAATCATACATGCGACAAAGTACTAGCAAATAAACCATTACGAGTGTTTTCGCTACGCTCAGACCTGGATATTTTGGACAATTTTCAGTGAACGAAGCGAAACTCGATTTTTTTTTCGATGCATTTCCACATTTTTTTAAAATATTTTAATTCGTGCAGCCTACACTGATTTGTGTTCGACGCGTACCACTGACAGAGTTTATACGAGAACGCATGTCAATCGTGAGAAAGGAGAGATACAGAGACATACAAAAACGGAAATTGTAGAATACATGTAATCTTATAACAAATCGTGACAATATAAGTATTCGAGTTAGAAATGCAGCATTTTTCTTTTACAATACTGGTGTAAAATATAGTATTGAATGTTATTTAGTTCCCGTTAAATTATCAATTATTCCCTCTAAACCCCTGCTTAATAGGATATATTGGGATATAATGATGGATTTGTATTCTTCTATTGTGATTTCAAAAGCATTGATTGAAAAGGAAAAAAAATCTATCTTAAGAGAAAAGACCAATTTCCATGTTGTTAATATTAAGGAGAATGCTGCATGAATCAGAAGTAATCAAATTATCTGAACTTTGTTAATAAGAGACTTAAAAAAATATATATTTTTTGGTTTGAAATTTCATTTGAAATTAAACATTTCAAGCCTCTTGATTCTAGGCAAAATTATTTTATTTTTCCATAAACCTTCTCGGATTTCTCATTTTACCAACAATTTGACAAGAAACGTTGCCAAAAAATTGTGCCGAATTTATTGTAGTTACTAGGTGCCTATTTTTTTTGGCAGGGAATAACAATAACACAGAAATAACAAACAATTTATTTACAACAAGTGGTACATACGAGTATACATTTTGATCTAATAGTTACGGAACTTTTCGGGACTACTAGTCCATCTCATTTTCCAACTCCACCAATTTTTTGGAGCGGCTACACGCAGCCTATTTTCACAAGTGAGTGTTTGAAAAGATAACAATTTTGATCATATACTCTATATTTCTGAATCAGTAATTGCGTTTTCATGAACTAGTGTCAAATTAGAAGTAGCAGTAAAGTTGTTACTTATTTAGTGAGGAAATTTCTACGGAAGTAAATTAATAACTATTTTACTGACAAAAATAAATAAATAAAATAAATATGTTTAAATTCCTTTTCCAATACAATTTAAATGTTTGAATTGAGATTATTATTTGCCAATTAGTCGTTTATAAAGTCGCATTTGTGAATATTGGGTTTTACAATTCATATGCGCATTGTAGGTTTGTAATTAAGTTACATAAATGATCAAATTATTTTCAGTAATAAATTGTAAATTTAATAGTATTTAATATATTTAATATTAATTCATTAATTTCATAATTTAATAGTTAATAACAAATTCAGTAAAAAATTCTAAATTTAATAGCTATTCAAACATAATATATTAAGTACTATTAAATTTATCATTTTTTACTAAACACAATATTTGAGAAATTTATTGAACTTAATCACAACTCTAAACTAAGGATATGAATAGTAAGGTCCAATATTGAAAAGTGCGACTTTATAAGTGACTGATTGCCAAATAATAATATTCGAAATTTCGAGTTTCTAAAATTTAAATTATACTAAGAAAGAAATATAAAAATATGGCTATAAAGATATTTTCAGTAATTTTTTTGTTAGAAATTAATTCAACAGAAAAATAGATTTTTTCAAAAAAGGCCAGATCGACTATTTTAAGTTCGGTCTTAAATATTGTTCGTAGGATGCCAAAGAATTGTACCTATTCTAAAACGAAATCCCATTTGCAGACAACTTTCAGTTAAAATCGGTTTCACTTTGCTTTTTATAATATTATATAAAAATATTAGATGATATATATTTAAATTTAATATTTTAAAAATACAGGAAATTTGAGGAGCATATTATAATGAATCAAATTTCCCTTTTTACATTTATATAACCATGTGCCACAAATGTAGAATGAACATTTAAAAGCTTTGACAAAAAAAAAAAAAAAAAAAAAAAAATGAAAACAATGCCAGGGCAGTAAAACTAATATTGGGCCACCCTTCAGTAGTCGGCCTCCCCCGCAACTTCTCGCTTAAGAATATTAAATAAGACAATAAATGTTAATCTTGTAAATCCGGTAAAAAAAACTTTTTAAACAACACCAAAGGAGTTTTTATTAATGGTTACTATGTAATCCTATAAAAAATTTTAATAATTAAAAAAATTGTTATTAGGACTTTGGAAAACTTGAAAAAAATGATATATGACAAAATAATAAAATTAAAAAATTGGGAAATTATGTGAAAAAAATGAATATGAAAACCGCGTTTCCCAAAAAATGTTGTTTATTATTTTTTTTTTCAGAGGCAGGTATAACAAGCGCAGTGGGGCAAAAAAGTATCTGTGGACACTTTATTTTCAAATCACAATTTTCATTCGATTTGAACTTTTTAAAAATGAATATTAATAAAATTTTGCATCATCGTTTTCATTCAATTAAAATAAGTTTTTTAGTACTTTTTTATTTCATCAGCAAAATCACAACAAACAACAGTTTTTATGTTAAAGAATACCATTCGTTATAAAATAATCAGATTGTAATATTCAGTAAATATTCAGATTGTTTAAACAATTATTATTAAACCATAATCAAAGGGTAATTTTTGGCCGTTTGCTTAAAGAGGGTATTTGTTTTCTGATAAATAACTGGAACTGATAATTGTTTATAAAATTGGCTCACTACATAACAAATGATTTATTAATTTTCATTAATCCAACTCAAAGCCCCCTTTTCTCTATACATGGTAAAAATTTATTTGAAATTAAGTGATCAAACACTGCTAATACCGACGATTTAATTTTAAATCCAGAGAAGGGTTTTACGGGGGGGGGGGGGGGCCCCATAAATCCCCTTCCCGTCCACTCTCAAGGGGGAGATTAATAATAATTTCAAAGTTATTTATTCGCTTTGAATGTTTATTATAAATTATATAAATATATTAATCAGAAATCTTATAAACATAATTAACAAATGTTTAAATAGAAACCATGTTTTTATATTTACAAGTTGCGTCTTGCATGTCATGGTATAATCATTATTAAACAAGTATAAAATATTCATAAAATTTTCGAAGTCAAGCATAAACTATAAAAATATATTTTTTTAAACAGCGAAATTCAGGCGTCTATTTCCACTCTGTACGATATTCATATTCCCGGTTCAAATCCGGGCTGAGGCAGATTTTTTCTTGTTTAAAAAAAATTATTTGTCTGAAGTAATCGTTTTAACGAATCAAAATTTGTATTAATTATAAATGTACTCTATTATTTCCAATGCTCTAAATTTAAGAATGAATGAACAAATTTATAAATTTTCAAAATTATATTATTTTACGCAATTTTAGGTTAGAAATATTAAACATTGAACATTTACAATTTTTTAAAATTGAACACTCTTTAAATTAAAAGTTAAATTATTTCACTTTTAAATCGTTGTAAATGAATAATTGTTCAACTGTTATTTATACATCAAAATTTGTTTTAAAATATTTTGAAACATTCTCTTAAAACTATATTTTTTTACTAAAATATAAATTTTTTCCAAATTTATAACTGTTCAATACTTACTTATTCATCAAAATTTGCATCCGGTTTAAAATATTCTTAAAAATTCTGTTACAATTAATTTTTCAAAATAAAAATCATTCGAAAATTTCCCAGGGATTTTAAGGCAATATTTGTATAATCTTAAAACCTTTCAAAATCCTTAAAAGCTTAAAAATTTTATTTAAAAACTTCTAAATATCTCCTCAACTTACTCGATTTTTTTCTAAATGAATACGTTTTTATTCATTATTTACACATCAATATTCAACATTTTCACTTGCAAATAAAATTTTTCGAATTAGAACAATTAAAATTAACATCGTAACGTTCAAAGTACAAGTTTAGCTCTCCGAACTTTTAACGATTTAAGGCTTTCTATTTCAAACAATTCAGTTTCAAATTGTTGAGTCTTTAATATTTCATTTATAATTGTTCATTTTAAATAAATAGTCAAACATTGCTGACTATTAAAAAAATGTTCTTTTTCTTAATTACAAATTGAACTCGTTAAGAATGGTATATTTTAGACTGAAACAACATATAGTTTATAAGGCTTCAATCGGAAGTTTACATTTGATTAACTCCTAAGGCTTTCGAATTGAAACAGTTCAATTTTTACCGTCAAAATCTGTAAATTGTTTAATTTTATTAGATTCAGAATCGCCCTATAAAATTAATCAATTATTGTTTAATTGCGAATACACGAACTACAGTTTAATTTTTAAAATCATTATTTAATTTATATTTACAGTTGATCAACTTAAAACATTCATTGCAAAAAAAATCAGTTTCAAGAGATATTAATCTTGTATTTTATAAGTCTTCAAAACTGAATTTTTTAATTGTTTTAATTGAAAACGCACTCTTAAAAATGAAGATGTAAAATGGAAAATTTTGATAGTAGAAGATTTTAGAATTCCACATTGTAAACTGAATGATTTCGTAATTGAAAAAGTTAACAACTCAAGTTAGCATTTAAAAAAGTTGACATCAAACTTATCAGAAATTGCATTATATATCTTGTGATATGAAATTTGTGATATTTTAAGTGATTGGATCGATTTTTCTTTGAAAACCTTGTAAAAATACCGGTCAACAAATAAATGCTCTGCCATTTCCCGCTCTCAAAAAATTCCGATCATTTCCTGGTTTCCCGGTCTAGCGGGTGCCCTGAGTTATGCTATTTCAGAATATAATTATGCTTCTCGAATGATAATACGTATTTCGTGCTTGGTAGCTTAACAATTTTTCTTCAAAGAAACAAATAAAATAATATATAGTTCAATAATTCTGACATTGACGTCTTTTAATTGACACAGTGAAAACTCTGGGATAAATTTTGTTACACCTAATTTCAAGACGGGGTTCCATCTCGCTCGGAGTTGGGGTACGAAACTATCGCCTATTGTTTTTACCGCAAAACTGTAAAAAAAATTGACAGCAGATGACGTTTCGTACCCCAAGTCCGAGGGAAACGCATTCAATTCGCGCTGGCTCAGTTCGTTTTAACAAATCAGAAAGCAGAATTCGGGCGAATTTAAACATGCTTATTCGCCGCAATCCTCCCGAATTAGTTTCTTTTTGCTGGGATAGTAAACTTATTCAATTATGTTATTTGAAGAATTCGAGTGTGGGCTGGGGGGGGGGGGGCACGGTGGCCCCCTCTGGATTCGCGCCTGGGCACTCGAGCTTTTCAGCCTATTGATATCATGAAATGCAGGCTTTAAGTAAAATTGAACTGTAAGCAATATAATATCTTATAAACAATTCGCCCCCGAATTCAATTTGATAATTATAATAATTGATCATTCATATACTTGGTTAAATGTTGAACTACTTTGTTAAACATTAATTTCTTGGCTGAAGATTTATAATTTTTGTTCACAATTCACCTCTTTGCTAGAAAATTGAAATATTTTATAAAAAATTAATAATTTTTAGTTAAATCTTCAATTATTTCTTTGAAAATTCGTATTTTTCAGTATAAAATAATTCTTATTCTTTAAGAATTAATATTTTATAATTGTAGTTGGAAAATCATCTCAGTATAATCTTCCTTTTCATACATGTAATGTAATGTTACGTAATGTACAAGGTACTACTTCCGGAGTAAGTTGCCAAAAATTGTACAGTTACACTGATTCGGTGTGAATATTGCATGCAAGAATTCAGGGGTGAATTGATTATAAGGTATTATATTGTTTACAGTTTAATTTTACTTGAATATCAGAGTTGGATTTTATTGAATAATATGCACGGGGCTGTCTCGGTATATATTATCAGTCACGGACGGATTATTATAATGCAATCAAGTGATCTAATAAGAGCGTGTGCCTTGACATATTGGGCAAAGCCTGGCTTTTACCCCATCAATCACGGACTGGGTTGCAGTCAAGTGCATGATGGGGGGACCTACGGCTTAAGGTGGAATCCGAACCACCGGAACCTCAGTAAAGGTACATAGAAAAATTTCAAGAGGTACCGGCTCAAGAATCGAACCCCGGACCTCTAAGGCGAAGTCCGAGCGTCTAACCGACTGAGCCACCATTATTATTATTATGTATATATATATTATTATATTATATATATCGTATTGAATTCATCGCAGACTGTAACCACCTATCTCACGGTCGTGAGACGTAGTTACAGCTGAAATTTTACCGCGATTTCGCTGGGAGGGGGTGCAATTTTTCAGATTAGCACCCGCTCCCGGCGAAATCCTGCGGTTGTCCTTATGATAAACTTTTAACTATATATTTCTAAAAGCTGTCTAATGGTACTTCTTGCCCCTTACGTGGAGCGAAAAGTTTATGGCAGTGGGGTAAAAAGTAACAACATGAATAAAATAAAATGTTTTATTTTTAATTGCACAGAAGGAACTCACAGTACATGGAAACAAAATAATATAAGTGTTTAGACTACTTATATGCTTAGAGACATTCATCGTTACTTTCGCAATTAATACAGACGAAAATGTTTGATTGCTAGTTCACAACATACTCTTCATGAGCCCAGTTTTTGCATACCACTAATATCTCAAAACTACTAACCGAAGGATTTATAAAAATATTCATTAGATTTTTTTAGCACTTTATATTATTCTAAAAATCGGGTTTTTTGAGTAAAACTTTATCATTAACATAATTTTAAGTTGATGCAAGAATAGAAAAGATTTGTTGATTCGAGACAAATCGACTGACCTACAGGGACCTAATCTATCTTTCGATGACGCTGATTCATCAAAAAATTGTGGCGACTGTGGCAAAAGTGAGATGAGGAAAGCTCGAAATCGGAAATCCATTGGAAAAATGCAAAATAAAATAAAATTATAAAATGCTCCCATAAGTCATACACATTTTGAACAATTCTTTCACCATACATACATTGTTCTAAATCGCATACAACGTTTTGAAAATGCGTATGACTCATGAAAGATTTATCATTTTAATTTATTTTATATTGTTTCAAAATAAAAATTTATAACATTTTTTTGGTTTATTAAAGTTTTGAAATGTATTTCAAGACCAGAAAATTGAAACGTCTGAAAGTTAAATCGATCACTTAGAAGCAAATATATTTATTATTTTTAAAAAATTGGTAAAAAACTCGAAGACCCATATCTCCGCCGAAATTCACAAAAAAAAACTAAATGTAATCTTTAGAGCGATTTCAGACAAAAATTAACTTCATGTGTTAAGATTTACCCACCAGGTGCAAAATGATTAGCATGTCAACTCTATTAAATCTTGTTTTGTTTTGATGCGAAAAAATTCGACTTTATCTACTTGAAAATTACACGCAACTAAAATTCACTTCTTTTTTTTCTGTGTTCCCGTGCTCAGATGACGATGAATCCACCATTAAAAGAAAAATGTGCCACAATTTTGATGTCGAACGAAAAACATGTTTTTGCGTCATTGGGAGTAAAATTTTCAATATCTTTAGTTGTACATGCAATCGTACGTGTTGAACTTGAAATTTCTCCAGTTTAAAAAAAGAACTATCGTATTTTTTGTTACCAGTTATGAAAAAAAATTGTGTGCGGCAGAACTGAAAGTGTGATGAATTAACTTTGAAATTTTTCGTGAGGAATCATCATGAGTTTTGAAAGATATAAATCATTGGATATTCGGTGCGTTGTGACATTTTTTATTATTTATATTTTCAAAATGTTAAAATCGCCTTTTGTTTAATCATATTTAATTGCAAATTGAGGCAGATCTGCAACACCGGCTTTTCAGTCTCGTCCACAAAAAGTATATTATTATTGTTATTATTATACCATTAAGCTATTTCCCTTTCGGGGTAGGCGTGACTTGCTCGGTTGGAAAATAGTGAATAGGTATATAGGTATAAGGTATATAGGTGTGAGGTATAGATGTTGTAGATTGATCTGGAATTCTCGTGTTATTTATTTAAATGACACGTTCATTCCGCAACACTGCTCCGACCCAGGTTGCTGATCAATCTCTCTAGCGATCACCCCAAGTGAGGAGCCTCACAAGGTTGTTATGCATGGTTCCCCACTTGGGCCCATTAGTATCCTAGGTCTTTGTTTCAGGCATCATTCACTATATTGCCACTCTGTTTACAAACTATTAGTCGCCACACTTTTCTGTTCTGGCATACTACTCTAGCTTCCTTCACGTCCATGGATTTTTTCATGCAGGCTCTTGTGTTTCTATGGCTTCTCATGTCTCTTCGGATTAGTGTCTCATTCACAGATTCTAAACATTTTTTCGGCGGTCTACCTCTGGGCATTCTGCCATTTACTTGACCTTTATACACTTGCTTGGTCAGTCGTTCATCTTTCATTCTTTCAAGATGTCCGAACCACCTTAGCTGATTTCTTTCCCATATGTCAACTAGTGTCTCTCCTGTACCACATTCTTTGAAGATTGTCTCGTTTCGTACTTTATCCATCATTGTTTTCCCGCATATTATGCGCAGAGGTTTCATGCCGATCGCGTTGATTTTACTCCTGTCCTTTTCTTGACTGGTCCATGTCTCGCTACCGTATAGTACAGTCGGTACGAAAATAGTTATGTATGGCCATTTTAGCTTTTTTTAGGGGAGACCACCCTATAGTAGATAGGGAAAAAATCAACAGCATTTAACTGCATCAGTTTCCAAAATTAAAGAAAGATGATCATTGTTAAATAAAGCTTACATATTTAATTAAGTATTCTTATAGAAAAAAATATCACGAAATTAATCAATTAGCTGTATTAAACTTTTTTATTAGACCTGGTCAATGGTACGATTTTGACACCTTTGTCCATCAATAGATAATCGTTTCTGGTATTGCTCCTGGGCAAGTTAGAATACTCAATTCTGGATAATTATAATTTATTATTAGTATACTTACAATTAAAATCAATTCATTGAGTAAATAATACTTGAAACTACGATAATTTTACAAAAAACGCAAAAGTTTAAATTATTGACATTTTTTTATCTCTGATATTTCGTAAGGTTGGTGCGATTGGTACAAGATGTTTAATCTTCACACAATTTAACCTGACTTGCGATGACAGAAAAGTGCAGTTTTTGTACGTACCTTAATCCAAAAAATTATACCTTTTCCGAAAGGCTCCTTGAAACACAATTAAAATTTATGAGCTTTTTAATAAATAATAATTTACATTATTTTCTTACTTTATCATTTGAAATAATTTGAATTTAAAAACTTCACAAATAAAAATAAACAAACAAACACAACCTTTAATTTAAAACAACTGCGAGACAGTCGCAGAGCTGCCAATTTTGACAGAGACATTTCTTGTAATTTTCCGATTATCTACTGTTGGTTATCTACTGTTGGAAAATGTAATATTCAATGAAATGTCCTTGAATATTTAGAAATATTGAAGAAAAAACACTTTGTATTTATAAATATTGTTCATTAAACTTCAAGCTTTGATTCTATTGTATTAACATGTCATGAAAATGTTTCATTAAGTTAAAAAGTATGAATAAGGAATAGGTGAAATTTTTTTTTCAGGTTAAAAATAAATTTTTTGCTCTCACGCATTAATTAATTATGAAATTTCAATAAAAGTTCGTCAGAGGATATAGTATCCTTGCTGAAACGTTATACTAACAAAAGTAATGAACATTTGTTGTCAGTTTTCCAGTTAATTAAGATTATCTACTGTAAATCATTATCTACTGTAGGGAGGTTTCCCCTACACGCTTTTACAACTAGATCTTGCAAACTCAATAACCAAAGATTTTAAATGTTCTTAATTCACTGCCCTAATAGTACGAAACGTGTAAAATGTCCGGGTACGTGACGTTTAGGCGCCGCCGTTTGGACGCCGCCGTTTGGAC
>CAKNXH010060624.1:288251-345006 GCA_932178445.1 Andricus quercusramuli
GCCTAAACGGCGGCGTCCAAACGGCGGCGCCTAAACGTCACGTACCCCTCTAGGTTTTCCCACTTCGTGTGCTCGTTATTGCGCGCTTCGCGGGCTATTAGTAAGTTTCATCGTTATGGCCTGATTTTCGTTTAATCATGTCAGTTTTACATAAAAAGAAGAACTAATTTACTTAAGGTTCTACCGACCTTAAGGAACACATTCTCATCAAGACACTCGCGCTTCGCGCTCGATGTTTCGTTTAAAAATTATGTAAACCTCGCGCTCCACGCTCATTTCTGTTGATCGTATAGTAGAAACTCAAAACTTTGAGCGCGCTCGCGGCACGAAATTTGGTCGTCGCGCTTCGCAACGACCATATGTTACCATCTATGTCCTTAGATAAAAATGACTAAATTTGTATTTTATTCAAAATGAGGAAGGAAATTCCTTTACTTCAGCGTATATTTTTCGTATCTTTCTAATTAATCCTACTATCGGAATGATTTTTTCCAACTATCTGAAAAGGGGAGAAAAAAAGTATCTAAGTCATTTTTGGAACATATATATGATAAATTTTTAAATGATTATTGAAAAATGGACATTGGAATTTTGTTTGGTTCTCTTTCTTCTTTATTCCCGCCCTAAGTTTATTTTGGAGACTAAAAGGTTATGGTCAGTATTGCATTCAGAGTCCATCATGACTCTTGTATCTTTTACTATTTCTCTTAGCCTTTCATCCGTAATAACGAAGTCAATTGTACTGTGGATATTTTCTTTTCGCCAGGTAGACATGCGGATCATTTTATGTCTAAACCAAGCATTTGTAATAAATATGCCCTTTTCTAAGAACAAGCTGACTAATTTTTCCCTGTTACAATTTTTTCTTCTTGGATCCCCAGACTTACTAAGCACCCTTTCTGTATCTGTACCCTGACGTTGGACAACGACCCATCCGTTTACATCTCCTAGCAGAATGATTCTTTCAACTTGATCGCAAGAACTTATTGTATCATTTGAAGTGTCCCAGAAGGCGTCTTTGACATCTCTTGATCCTTAATCTTTGAGATGCTGTCTTGCTTCTTGATTCATAATCGAATCGACTACAATGTGACTCGCTATCTACTCCTGACCATATTTGAAAACCGCCTTTCATCACCCTGTTTTCTATGTTTCCACTTTCGCAACCCTTTTTCTTTGTCTCTGATACACATAGAATATCTAGTTTTTTTATGTGCGTAGTTTCTCGTAATACTCTTACCATAAGATTACGGGGAGGTGGGGGGGGGGGCAAGGAATGGAAACCGAGAGAGTCGCAATTGTTTGATGTTTAATTCTGGGAAGGTCACCAACCTTCAGCAGCGTTGAATTAGATAGAAAGTTCCTATTTTCCGATCTGCCAGTTCCCGACCTACCTCTAGGTAAGGGACCAAATAGCCTTTTTTTTCTTTGTTTGGATTTGCCTTATCTTGCATAGTTTGATCGTCAAATTAAAATTTTTTGATTTTTTATTATTTTTCGTGCAATAATGCTGTAACTCTGTAAATTTTCTATTTATCGAAAAATGTCCATCGAAATAAATTGTTTGAATTTTCGAGAACTATGGATAGCCGTCCATAGAATTCCTTAATGTTGAGAAAAATGGTCTAAAATTTTTGAAAATGCTCTAACCTTTTGAATTTTCATCCGAAATAGCTGGTTAACGAACTCGATCTCTCTTTTTGGTCCCAAAACCTGTGTGCGAAAGCACAATCCAATCCGATTAGTCTTTCGAAAGTTATCCGATATACAGACGACGATGACAACGACAACGACGACAACGACAGACAGACAGACACCGACGTAAAAACCATTTTTTCTGACTCAGGGGGTCTCAAAACGTCGACATTTAGTGAAATCCACGAAAGTCATTTTTCACATAAAATCAATACCTTCTCATTATGATGAGAATGTAATAATTCATTATTTTTTGTGCGATCAAAATTTGAATTTTCGATTTTTTCAAGGAAATTCGAAAAGTTGTCATGATATTCTTGTAGGGCTTTCAAAATGTAACGTTTTTCGTCTCCTGACTTTTTTTCATATTGTGCTTTGTTTCGCTCAAAATGTAAATTTTTGTTTTTTTTTGGGGGATTTTGAAAATGCCATAACTCTGACAATTTTTATTTTATCGAAAAAAGTCGTGAGGATAAATTGTTTGAATTTTTGAGTACTATGGATAGCCGTCCGTGGAATTTCTAAATTTGGAAAAAAATGGTCTAAAAATTTTTGAAAATGTATTAACTTTTTGAGTTTTCATCGAAAATAGCTGGTTAACGAACTCGATCTCTCTTTTTGGTCCCAAAATCTGTGTGCGAAAGCACAATCCAATCCGATTAGTCTTTCGAAAGTTATCCGATATACAGACGACGACGACAACGACGACAACGACGACAACGACAGACAGACAGACACCGACGTAAAAACCATTTTTTCTGACTCAGGGGGTCTCAAAACGTCGACATTTAATGAAATCCACGAAAGTCATTTTTCACATAAAATCAATACCTTCTCATTATGATGAGAATGTAAAAAATCTGAAATACCGTAGAATCTCTTATAAAGAGACTTAAATTCTTAACCCGACAGAAAATTACTGAATTATAAAATATCCGAACTACAAAATTCCCAAATAATAAAATTCTAGAATTATAAAATTCCAGCATAATAAAATTCCAAAGTTAAAAAAATTTCCAAATAATAAAATTCCTGGACAGTTTATAATATTGCGAAGTTGGAAAATTTCCGAATACTGAAATTCCAGAGAGTTTATAATATTATCGAATATGAAAATTCCCGAATAATAAACTACTCGGCATAAAAGTACTGAATTATAAAATATCCGAACTAGAAAATTCTCGAATAATAAAATTCCAGCATAAAAAATCCCTAAATTCAAAAATTCCCAAATGATAAAATTTCCGAATAATAAAATTCCCGAACAGTTTATAATATTGCCAAATGGGAAATTTTCCAAATAATCAAATTCCATACACTTTATAATATTATCGAATTGAAAATTCCTGAATAATAAAAATACCTGACAGAAAATTACTGAATTATAAAATTCCCGACAGTTTATAATATTATCGAATTTGAAAAATTCCCAAATAATAAAATATCCTAAAGAAATTACCGAATGATAAAAGACCCGAACTAGAAAATTCCGGTATAATAAAATACCCGACAGAAATGTACTGAATGATGAAATATCCAAACTGGAAAATTTCCGAATTATAAAATTCCAGCACAATAAAATTCCTGAATTTAGAAATTCCCAAATAATAAAATTCCCGAATAAGAGAATTCCCAAACAGCTTACAATATTACAAAACTGGAAAATTTCCGAATAATGAAATTCCTGAATTATAAAATTCCATCATAATAAAATTCCTGAATTGAAAAATTACCAAATAACAAGATTCCCGAACAGTTTATTTTTTAAGAAGTTTTGCTTCAGTAAAGCCGCAAATATCTCATGGAATTCTATATTTCGTGAATATCTGAGGTTCAATTCAGATAACAAACATTATATGCAATTATCTGTTTTTGTCCCTGTTCCAAATTTCTGAAGTTAGATTTAAAAAATGACACTTTTGAGTTTGAGCATGATTAAAAGGCGGTTCAGAGTAATAACATATGTTCCCTGATAATGTGAGCTTTACCTTAAAACATACATACATTAAAATCACATTTTAATCATACTTTATAGAGGGTATTCAAGTCAAATTCATTTCATTTCCTCTACTTATGCACGTTGCAGTTTGTACATTAATTAATTACATTTCGAAATTAAAGCAAATATTTGAATTGAAAAAGCAATCCGAAATGAGAGATTAAATAATTATTTTAGTAATCTCAAATCCACATATAGTTTCAATGTGCTTCGTATAATCAGGTATGAATGAAAGCGTAAATTAAAGACTGATATGTTACATGCATATGAAGTAATTACATTAAAATATATTTAAATTAATCAAATCTGACAGTATCTCGTAATTCTATAACTTTTTTATAATTAACTCGTGCTCGGAAAGAATATATCATTTTTTCTCCGTCCATCAGTTAAAAAGTAGGGCAAAGGGCCTTCTCGAGTCGTAAACGTTTACATACCTGTTGGTGTAAGCGCTAAAGATAAGCCTCTTATCTTGTAGGAGAGTCGATGATATCAGTCATCGTTATCATTCTCTATTACCCGAATATACCTCAGTTTCTCTCTAGATACCGTGCTGATGGTTAATCTTGAAAGACCATTTTTTTTTAATTAGTGAAAATGCGGATTCAAAGGCCACGAAGGTTTTTTCGTGATATCATGTTACTGTTGAATTTTGTTTTGGTGATAAACGTCCTTCATGTTTCTGCACAAAGCGAGAGCGACCCGTTTGGAGAACATTTTCAAATTTCACCGGAAAACCAGGAAACGTTTTCAGAAAATCATGTTGAACCGGTGAACAAATTTCTTCGATTTTGGATTAATTAGTGGGCTTTGACTTTGATTCTGAATGAAGTGTAGTGATCTTTAATTAAATCGAAAATTTCGTTTCGTTTTTCTTTCGAGGCGATGGGAAATAATATCCCTGATTTCAATAAAAATAGAGCAAAACATCTGTTTCGATCTTAATAACGAAAACAAACTTGATTAAATTTGGTTTTAAATTGAAGAAAGGAGAGGAAACTTGGTTTTATTTCCATTAAATATAAAGTGTAAATTTTCTTCCTATCCGGACTGGCTTGGGATGGAAAATCGGTCCGGGAAAATGGCCCAAACTGCTTAAAATAGAACCGACCCACCGGGATTTTTCCCGAAATCCCACCTTACCAATGCAGGCCTGGCTCCTATTTTTGAAAAATAAAGTCGGATGAAAACTAATTTGTTGGCAACTTTCGATTGTTAGGAAACAAAAATTTGTTATTGTTTACGTAAATAATATATTATCTTGAAAAAGACTAGAAAAAACTTTTAGAAGAAATATTGAATGAGTTTCAAAATTATAATCACGAGTTGAATTTTTCACCTTAGTGATTTTGTTATGTTATAGAAAATGGGAACAAAACCCTGCTGTTTTTGAAGTATAGAACAAAATCCCTTTTAGTTGGCAAAAAGTGGAACGAAACCTCATTTTATTATTATAAAATGGAATTAAACCTGTATCTCAGTTACTGCAAATGAAAAAGAATTTTATTCATGATTGCTGAAAACTGAAATAAATAGAAATTTAATTTCAGTTTTTAAAGCGAAAACATTTCAACAATTACAACTGAAAAAGAGTTCCTTTAACAAATAAAAAATCTTAACGAAACATTTCCTTTATTTCCGAAATAAAACCAAAACTTTGGTTTGAATATTATTGAAAAGAACAAATTTTGTACTTATAAAGCGGATGAAAACTATTCCAAATGTTTTTGGAAAACCTTTGTTTTTTTAAAATGAAATCTATTGAAAAAAAATCGAAATGGAGGTATGATTTGAGTTCTGAAAATCGAAATATAATTATTTTTTTATTTTGTGCGAATAAATTGTATTGATAAAACACGAATGAAACTTTTCCTTTGCGTTCTCTTTCCATAATTTTTAAAAGAAAAGAATAGTATATTTGGATTTTCACGACCCAAAATGAATGGTTTTCAAGAACTCGGGAAACTTTACTTTCATTTTTGAAAACTGGACTTTTTCTAATAACGTCAAAAAATTATAAATCCTTTTTGAATATAGAAATTACAGTTCTTATAAAATACAAGTTTTGCTTATTAAATATGGGATGGTTATTTTTATTTTACAATTAAATATCGAAAATGTGATATTATTAAAATTGCAACAAATTTTTCGTTAGGATCTGAACACGGAACCAAAAAATGAGTCTCTGGCTTCCGAGTTAGATGATCTAATCGAAAATAATTCGGAAAACGAGGAACCTTCATTAAAAACTGAAAATGGCTTGGGCAATCGAAGTATTGAAAATTCGGATTCTCCAGAAGAACGGAAAACGGATTCTGTACCTTTCGGATCGGAACGTTCATTTCCCGAGATTTCGAGCCGTATGAATGATGATACCAACGGTAAATATGTAAGATACGGTAAGTGACAATGTTATCAATGGGTGTGACCGTTTGACTTTAAAAATAATGGCCTCGTCATTGTTTGAGTAAATCATAGAATATGAATTGTAATTATTGCATTGTAAAAAGTATTATAAAATACAAGTATTGTAAAAATCTTCAAAAAATTATCGATAAAAAAAGTACATTTTCCAATCTGAGAAAATATGTTTCATACTGATTTATACAATTTTGTTACAATAGTTCTTTTTGAAAAGGGCTATCTATATCTTATTATATCTGGCTGGTGAATGTAATGACTATAAACTAAATTCATAAAATTATGTGCTATGCAGAAAGTGTGACTTTTCAAGCTTTTGAAAAGCCGCACCTGTTTGGCTCGGTTTGTAATCTCTCATGATAATATTCGGTAGTATTCTATGACAATGCTGAATATGTAGCGTGCTTTATCTTTTTTTATCAGTTACTCATTTCCACATGAATCGACGATGAATCATGCTTCGGAATACACCTTTCGTAATTAATTGATTCATTTTGTATAGAAAGGTTCTATACAAAGTGACTTTTACGATTTTTATGGTTTCTATAGAAACCATAAAAACTGTTTTATTCAGATTTACATATAGGAAAGAAATGTTCTTTTCTTCATTATTTTGTTATGATTGAATTTCAAAATAGGAAACGGGCAAAATAATTCTTATAAAGGAATTAAAGTTTCTTTCTAATTATTTAAATTTTATTTTATTTCTACTGTGAATAAACGTATAGTCCAGAGACTTTTATTTCAAGTGTGAAAATTATGTATAACGATTATTTTTCTGAATGCCTTTTATTTTTAAGTTTAAAGCATGATTACTTGTTTTGTCTGAAGGAAGTTGAGTCATATTATGCCCTCATTAGATAGTCTAAGATGTAGGTACACAATAATAAAGTCGGTCTGTCGTTTTCTTCTATCTTCTTGTATTTGTTTCTTCTTTCTATTACTCTTTAGTTTCTTCCATTTTTAAACAATCCGATTTCTCTTTCTTGAATAGCTTTCCTTCCTCTTCTTCCTCTTTCATTTTCAGTTTTTTAGCTTATTCTTATTATTGTTTCTGTTCAGCTTCTTGTTCTTTCAAACGTTCAGCCTTATCTTTCTTTATTCACTCTTCTTCTTTTTTGCTCTTTTTCTGTAGGTACCTCTTGTTCTATTTGTTTCCTTCCAGCGTCTTCTGTTTGTACTCATTCCCCTTCATATATATTTTTATACGCCCTTCTTCCCTTTTCTTCTTGATTACCAATTCCTCGCTTCGTTTCTGTTAAGTTTCCTTTTTCAAATTGTTCCACTTCTTCTTTCTTTACGTTCTCTTGTTCCTCTTGTTTTCTAAAGTTCCTCCTCTTCTTCTTTTTCTGCTTACTTTTCAGTTTCTTCCCGTTTCACACATAACGATTCCTATTTTTTCGAACTTCTCTTTCCTTTTTCAAACGTCCCGCTACCTTTTCTTTTTCTTTCTTCTTCAGTTTCTCTAATTTTGTTTGCCGTCTGTTAAGCGTCTTCCGTTTTTAATTTTTCCGCTCCATCTTTCTTTATTAGCTCTGCTTTCTTTCTTCTGATTGTATGCATCTTCGTCTTTTTTCAAATGCTTGTCTCGAGCTTTCTTCAGCTTTCTTCAGATGCTCTTATTTTTACTTTTTCTTTATGTTTCCCATGGAGAATAGACATTCTCTATTACAGTATATTCTCCATGATGTTCCCTTGCACTTTTCTATATTTATTATGTAACACGGTTCTATATCTATTACATAACATTCATTTAACACTGGATGTTATATAGTTGTTATAGATACATAGATTGATCATAGAACATTGAAGAAATACAGTTTACAAATTGTTTTAGAACTGTTACAGAATTATTACAATTTTCTTTCTTGGTTTATTGTTACATTCTGAAACAAGTAAACGTTTGTAATAACCCTGCCTTGAGTTTAAAATTTGTGTTCATTGAAAAATGAAACGTTGAAAGCAGCTTGGGTTATTTTAAAAAGATTTGTTATTTGTAGATTGTAACTCCAACTAATAACGGAGTGTCTCGTCGTCCCGAAATTCGGGATGACCAGTGCAACAATTTTCATGGGTTTGGCTAATCGTCCCGAATTTTCGGTTGGGGGGCAGGAAGGCACCCCTGTGACTGGCCATAGAAATAATGTTGGTGAGACACCTACCCCTTTCCCAACGTCTCGTGGGGGGCGGAAAGGAACCCCTGTGACTAGCCACATAAATAATATTGGTCCAACCCCCCTACTTTTTCGGGACGACTAGACACAGCCAACTAATAAAAGACTAATTTTCAAATAAAAAATAGCAGTTCTCAAAACAACTTATTTTATCTTCTAGAAATGTTATCAATACTTCTTATCTTTATACTGACAGTAGAGTTCGAGAAACAATTTTATATGTTCTGGCATTAAAATTAACGCACGTTGAATCATATGCTAAAATCAAAATCTTGTTTTTTTTTTGCTTTAGATTCTGATGCGCCAGATGCAGATAGATATGCACCCAATAATGACAATGGACCTGCCATGTACGTTTTGACAGAGGAAAGATTGCGAACAATACGATCGAATTTCATGTATTGGTATTTTGATAAGGGTGGTGACAATAATAGGGGTGATTATCAGACAGATATACATAATTCGATGCCTCAAATCCATAAGAATTTCAACTTCCAGCTGCCTTTTTATGGGTTTCGTTTCAATTATACAAGGGTGAGAATATATTCAATAATAATAATAATTGTAGATCGTTATAATGAAAGAATGAAGTTTGTAACTTGAAAAATAGACACATTGTGCTATAATTATTTAAGTTTTCACGAACAATTATAAATTGTTATCGGATGGTCAAATATAATAACGTGGTGTTAGTATCTAGTAATTTTTAGTTGATTTTTCAATAAAAACGGTTATTATTCTATCACAAATAGGTGAACCAGATAATTTTTTTATAAGGTTTGTATGAAAATTCTTCATTACTTTTTATTAACACTGTTAAAAAACTGTTTTTATTTAAAAATAGTTCAAAAGTAAAAATAAAATGACTGAACGCTGTCAATCCCCATGAAGGCATTTGTATCCACTTATTTTTTCATAACAAATAATTACATTTTTAAACTTCTTCATATCCTACGACTAACTGGAAACCATTTCTGAATAGTCGCTTTACTAATTCTAGGCATTTTGGTATAAATGTGAATATTTTCAGGGTGGCCGCAGTTCAGCAAAAACGTGGAAATTAGGGGAAAGTCAGGGCATTTTTTCAGCCAGGGAAAAGTGAAGAATTTTGAAATAAGAAATTGTAAAAGGCAGGGAATTCCTGTAAGAAGTACTTTAAGTCACTGTCAAGAATATTCGAGGCTGCCACATAGTCACATACAATCAGTTTTTTCTCAATCACTTTCTAGTCACTTTTTCAAATGAAAAAATTAACTCATGGGCTTTAATCACTATTTAATTCAGGCCCGACTTTACCTACTTCTGAATTTTTCGCCATTTTCGTCAATTCCTCTAGGGAGTTTTAAAACGTTCCAAGAAACTTTGAATAGATTTAAATCATTTCAAGGAATTTCAAAGGGTTTCCAAAATTTGTGGGTATTTTTTGGAATTTAGAGGAATTTTCAAAAGCTTGACAAATTTCAAGGAATTTTAACAGATTTAAATTGGCTTGAAATGTTTTAGGGTAATTTAAAAGATTCCAAAGAATTTTCAATTTTCTTCAGCAATTTGATGGGATTTTAGGAAATATAAGATTTTACGTAAATTTACTTTATTCACAGAATTGAGGCATTTCGTAGGATTATACAGATTTTAAGAGATTTCAAGGAAAGATTTTTTGTAATTTTAGGATATTTTAAGAGATTCCAAGGAATTTTAAATCGATTTAAATAATTTTGAATTAATTCTAAAGGATATGGAATATTTAAGGAATATATGTTATATTTACATAATATATTCAAAGAATAATATTTCAGGAATGTATGTTATATTTACATAATATATTCAAAGAATAATATTTCAGGAATTTTGAAGATTTTAAATATTTTAGGATGTTTTAAAAGATTCCAAGACATTTTCGGCAGCTTTAAAAAGTTGATCAAGGGATTTCAAAAGATTTCAAAGGATTTGAAATATTTCATGAAACTTTAAAAGATACCAAGACATTTTTTATTGATTTCAATAATTTGGAGGAATATTAAAGGACTTACAATATTTTCAGATTTTTTTAATGTTTCCAAGACATATTTGAAAAATTACATTTTTTTGAGGTATTTCCAATGATTTTAATGATTTTCAGGGGTTTAAACAATTTGGATATGATTCTAAAGAAGAAATTCGAAAGATTTTACAGGACCTATAAGTTTTTAAGATATTTACAAAGATTCCATTGTACGTATTCTAATAAAGTTTCCAGAATCCTGAATTCTTTTAAATTCTTTGGAATTCTCTTGGGGTTTTCAGTCACTTGAATTCTTCTTGATTCACTCAATTCTACTCAATTCAAGAGTTTTTTTTTAGTTTTTGTTCAATTCCTCTTGAAGTCTTTTGAACTCACCTTGTATTTTTAGGCATTTCATCAAATTCTTCTGAAATTTTATAAACTCATTTCAAACTTACTAAATTCAATGAATTTTTCCATATTTTGACATTGTTTTCAATTCCTTTAAATTCACTTCAATTTTACTGAAATCAATGGAATTTTTTTGGATTTTTTCCAATTCATTTGAATTCTTCGAAATTTATTTATCAATGCACATTAGTCACTTTTGGTCACTCTTTTGGTTTAAATAAATCACTCCTGCACTTTTTTGAAGTTAATTAGGCAAAATATGAAAAATTAGTCAGAGAAAAATCAGGGAAAATTCGGGGAATTTAACAAATGAAGTTTTGCGGTTGCTCTATATTTTATAAAATTACAGTGGACTCTTCCAAAGTTAATTTTTGTGTGAATTTTTAGTTATAATTAAATAAAAGAATACTAAATACATTTTTCAAGAATTCACTGTGGCAGGCTCTTTGCAGAATTTTCCCGTCTTTCGTTAAGAATGAAAGCCTTCAAATAGGATTTAAATTGTCCTCTGAATATCAATTTTTCCACAGTCACTTTTTTGGGCCCATTGTGTGGCTGGAGTTGTACCCCCTCTCTTTTCTCTCTATTATATAAATTATATAAAATATTATATGAAAAACTATTTAAATTAATAAAAACCTGATCTTTAATTTGCAGTTATCCATGCATGGTTACCTTGAATTCAGTGATCCCCCGGAACATTACACTTATCCCCTAGTGTTTCCTAATAAAGATTGGCCGAGAAAGAACGATCCTAGTTTCATTGGAATCTTTTTCAGTAAATGTAGAATTGGTAAATTGCGACCCACTGATATCGATCAACGAAGTCCCGGAGTTTATTTTAGGTAAATGAGAGTTATTTAACGGTAAAGAAACATTTTTAAATAATTAAAATTCATATAAAAGTATAATACTCATGATAATAATCAAATTACAATCTTTTAGTCAAAATTGTCTAGCTGTTTTTAATCTACGGAAATGTAACATTTCAGAAATTGTTGTGTAACAATTATGAGACTTTTGTTATCTTTGTATTAATAATAGCCGTAACAATATTTCAAAATGTAATTCTTCTTTCGACAGAATAACGGCTATGATCCAACTTTTAGGTAATAATCGTTATGTAACGTTAACGTAATACTTATTTAGATAAAATTTATGGAACGATTATTTCTGTTTAGAAGAAATTGCATAACAGTTACGTTAATTTAATCAAGTTTATTTTATTTGTTGTTTCATTAATTCCCAAACGTTTTTAATTATAGGATGGAAAGAGATTTACAGTCGAGACAAGATCAGTTTGGTAAAGAGATGTATGAGAGGGTAAAGTGGGACGTTCGGGAGGGTGTTGTGGGTGCAGATACATTTAATCCAAAACACGCTATCATTGTCACGTGGAAAAACATGTCTTTTGCGGGTGGAATAGACAACTCTCTTTTTAAAACCAACACATTTCAAATGGTTTTGGCAACTGATGAAGTTTACACATACGCTATTTTTAATTATCGGGAGATTCAATGGTTAAGTCATACGGAAGCAGGAGGCGATACAACTGGCGGGGAGGGTGGAACACCTGCATTCGTAAGAAATTTTAACCTTTTATTGAATTTCTGTTTTATAACTGGAATGTAATTTTAACATAACTTCCGCACGACAAATATGTAATTGAAATATGCAACTTGAATATTACTATAATTAGAAGGTTTTCTATTAATATAAAACAAATAACACGAACAAAATTTGCATGGAAATATTGGAAAAAAATGCATAACATTATGTCATATCTATGAAACACTTTCGGTTAATTCACCAATTCATCATTTTCAGATTGGTTTTAACGCAGGAAATGGAACTCAAAGTTACGAATATAAACCTTACTCACAGCAATCTACACTTCGGGATTTGGTTGGTAGAGGATGGGCTAATGGTTTCCCAGGTCGTCATATTTTCAGATTAGATGAGAAAATCATGCTTGGGACTTGCAACAAAGATATCGGTGGGTATTGCTTGAATTGCTAGATGACAAGTTTCTATATATTGCAACAAAAATGTAACTATGGAACATAAAAATGCAATTACAAGGTGAAATAACAAGAATGTAACATTGTAACGTGACACGTATGTATTGGTGTTGCACGGAAAATGTAGCATAGTTATATATAGCAAGAATGTACCATTGTTACATAAGAATCATTTTACACTGATAAATAATATTTCAATGTTACAAAATACTACCTTGTAACATGAAACAGTTGTCAATGTTTACAAATTTTTTTTGCAGCTGGTGCTCACTTGCCTCTCGTTTTTGCACCCGAAAGTGGAAATATGCTCGGCGGAACAGTTGTTAATATAACAGGTCCTTGCTTCGAGAAGGAGGATAAAGTAAAATGCCGTTTCGACACAGAGGATGTTATAGGTACCGTCATTGATAGGAATCGCGCTATTTGTATCCAACCGTTTGTCAAAGCCGAGGGTTACATCCGTTTCGCGATCTCTATTGGCAGTGGGAGGTATGACTGGAAAGGACAATTTTTCATTGGTAAGTACATCTCTTCGCTTCTTTCACACGTTTATTACGATTTGAAAAGTACCATCAAATATGCATGTTACTTTTTAGTAATATTTTTATAAATTTCACGGTCGATTTACTTATAAATTGAAACTCATGCAACATTTCTGTAAAATGTATGCATTGATGTAATTCGAGGGGTACATAACTCATGAAAGCACTGTACAAACGTTATTGCATGCTTCCAATCACTTACAACCACTGTAAAATCACTTTTGATCACGTGGAATCAAATACAATCACATGAAATCAGTTGCAATCGCCTCTAATCACTGCGCAATCATCTGAACTTACCTGCACTTACCCGCAATCAGTTGTAATTACCTGGAGTCAGTTGAAATCACAAGAAATCATCTAAAATTACTTGAAATCACTCTACAATTATCTATAAGAATCACGTGCAATCATCTACAATCATTGTACATCACCTTAAATCACAAATAGTCGCCTGTAGCCAGTTTTAAAGATCTCTGCAACAAACCTATAATCATTTTCAATCGTTTGAAATCACGTGAATTCGCCTGCAATAACTTCAATTACAAGAAATGACCTTAAATAATCTGAAATGACCTGAAATCTCTCCATATATTCTCTTCAGCCAGTTTGCAGCTACTTTGCAATTACTCAACAGTAGGATGATTCAGAATTTTTTTTCTCGAATTTTCATGCGCATCCTAATTTGTTATAATCTACAAAAAAGTAAATTCCTTTGAAAAAAAAACATACAAATTATATTTAGGCGTCCCGCAGGCCCCATGAAGTTTAACGCGTACTTTCCATAAGAAAAAAAGCCTTTTTTTTGTAAATTTTATTCATAATAGTCAATATTAAGTCCAACTAGTTGTCACTCAATACTTCTCTTCACAACTAGCCATAGAATACAAATCAAAAATTAGTTTTTGAATTTCATCATCAGAAGTCTGTTTTATAGGGTCCCGAAAAAATGCCATAAGTTAAAAATTGTGTTACACGAGTTTTTGGCACCAATTATTATTTTTTGCGCTTTCTTCCAGTATAGAGTTAGAAAGTCACGTTTTTTTTCTAAATTTTGTAAGTTTTCTGCAAACTCTTCAGTTAAAGTGAGGCAATAATCAATTATAGTTAACAAAAATAATTGTTTAAATATGGTATTATTAACATATTATTATTTTTTATAACTATCTCATCTTATAGTAATGCTAGATAGTTGCGGTTTTTTATAAATTTTTAAAACTTCTTATCCACATTTTACCTAATTATGTAATAATTATTGCAAGTTAACAAATATAATTGTTCAATCAATTCATTATTGTTCATGACTATCTTCTCTTATAGTAATGCTAAATAACAAATAAACATGAGAAAGTATAATTTTTCAAACAATCTCTTTCTTTTTTGTGAATATATTTTTCTGGAATAGAACCAGATATTTAAAATATTCCTCAAATTTTCTATATGATTCAAATCGAATTTAACCTATCCTTGAAGTAGTTACTGAGAGCCGTTTTGCTTAAATTAATATTTTAAAAATAAAACATAACTAAAAAGTCAAAGAAAAGCTGAAAAATTGCAGAAAAAATAGCAACTTTCTAGATTTATTCCAAGAGAATATTTTTAAGACTAATAATAAATTGTTTCAGAAATTATGTTTGTTAACTTGAGTTAATTATTTCCTCAATTTATTTGAAAAGTGGACAAAAAGTGGAAATTTTCAGAAACAATCTTTCTAGCATTATTCTAAGAGAAAACTGTTGAAGATAATAGTGCATTGTTTAAACAATTATTATTCAGAACAAACTGCGACTTCCTATCTCTATTCCAAGAAAATATTACTATAAAGAACAATAAATGATTTGGAAAAATCCTTACACATCTAATTTATTAGTATAAAGTAATATTTTGTGTATCAGAAATAATTTGTACTGAAAGAAACCGAAAAAACTTCTACATGTAATTTTCGATTTGTATTCCATGGCTGATTGTGAAGCGAAATTTGAGGATAAACTCAATGCACATAATATTGATGATTTTGAATAAAATTTACAAACACCTTTTTTTATGAGAAATACGTGTTAAACCCCTAAATATAATTTAAAAAAACGCATTTTTTTTGTGGTTTGGAACAAATTTGAGAGAATTATGCATACAAATTCGAGAAAAAAGTGTTCCAATGCATTTTTGGACCATCCTACTTTGTATCTGTAATCGCTCGATACACCGGACTTTCAAGTTCTGTCTACCCGTCAATGTAATATCTACGTCACATAAATAAAACGAGCGTTGTAGAAAATAGCAATAAAAATTTAATATGACGCATATGAAATATAAAGGCAACCTTCATGTAACGCATATGCAACATAAATATAATATACATGTAACATAAATATAACATCATGTCACATTAATATATCACACGTGTAAAAGTTATACAACATTGATATACAATTGATGTAATATATGTAAAAATTTCGTGATTAATTTGTAGAGCCTCCAGCGACTGCAACAGAAAGAATATTTTTTTCAACGAACGCGATACATGAACGCGATCCGGCTGAAATCAAATTCACCTGGAGTGCACATAATTTAACCTCAAATCTCAATGCTGCGGTACAGATATCGCTTTGGGGTTACCGGGAAACTACAATTTCACCGCAACTAGAATATATAGATATATTAGAGGTGACGACTCAAATCTGGCAATGAATTTAACCATTTTTAAAGAAACTTGTTATCAACGACAATATATTACTATTTTCAGGAAGGGACGACTAACACTGGCATATACACAATAACTCCAGCCAATTATCGAAATCGAGAGAACTTTTTCCATCAAGACATGCATTTTGGATTTATTCAAATCAATTTGACTAATCCGAGCCAATATTCTGGATTGGATATTACTCCGTACGTTTAAATGACCAAATTAAAATTAATCATTACTATAATCTTAATTCGTTGTGAGAATATTATAAATTAAATGTTACATAACTCGCTTAATGAAATATAAACATTTGTAATGAAATGCGTTTCAGAGTTCTATGGAGTAAGCCGATTCCTTTGGGATGGTATTTCGGTCCACAGTGGGAGAGAATTTCTGGAAATAAATGGCCTCAAAGGCTTTGCGATAAATGGATAATGCACGATCGATATTTAAAGAATTTTGCTGCAGAAGTTTCCCTCTGTCCTTGTACTTTAGAGCATGCCTTGAATGATAAGGGCAGATTTCTTCCTGATTTTGACTGTGACAAGGATTCTAATCCTGACTGCTTTTACAACAAAGGAGCCGTGCATTGCGTCAAAACTGGTGTTCCAAAGTGAGTAAAATAACCCTATTAACAATTGTTTATTCCTCGAATTTTTTCTTACATACTCAAATTAGTCAGAAACATTTATTCAAACTTTTGAAAAATATTTTGGAAACCCACTGAACTATCAAAAAATCCTAAGAGAGATCCTAGAAATTTGAATAATTAACTGCAATAAAGATGGTACAATGATCTGTCTGTCCGCATTGAAGCTTTTTGTCGCCCAGTTTGAGAGTTTATTATAGTTCAGTTTGACATTTTGTACAATTATCTTCACCCTTGAAGTTGTTTCGATTGCTTGGAAATTCTTAAGTTAAAATTTGAATAACGATTGTCATTATGTTAGACATGTTATAAAAATTATAACCTGACTTTATGAACATTTAAAGTTAGATGAAATAGTTTGAAAATTGCTAAAGTTAGAATTTAAATTTAAAGTTTTTTCTGTTGATTCTAATAAAAGGAAGACTTGATTTTCTATTAATTCAAAGTACATGAAAAGGTGTCCTTTTCCAAAAATGTCTCAATTAAAGATGAGAATTTTATTTCTCAATTGATGTCTGTATGTTGGGCAAAAAGCTTTTCTTTTACTTTGTTTTACTCTTTAGTGCCTTTCAGTTATGAAAAAATAATAAATGAACATCAGCAAGAATCATTTTTTAAATAGTATTCAATTTTTTCGGAACGAAGTACTTTTACTCTTATGCTTAAGTTACGGTTTATCTTTAGTATGAAGTGATTCAGGTAGAAACATTATTCGCAATATTTTTATACAGTTCTCAAAATTCTTTCATTAGATAATTTCCAATTAGAAGTGTTTGAAATTCAAACATTTTGTCTTGAAAATGTTTCGAATCAAATAATATAAAATGTGTCGATTATTGGTTTAAATGATAACGTTTTTGCGCCAATGATTATCTTCTTAAATTGGAAGAGGCATACGTGAGTTTATTATTTTTTCAAATTATTGTTATTACTTTCAATTTAGAGAATTTATAAGCTTTTTACATTAATTAGGAAATAATTCAACTCTACAGAATAAAATAATATAACCCCGATAAAACGGTAATATTTTGAAAAATATAATCGTAAAACAACTTAAATTGAAAAGAAAATGAATTTGGAAGTGACCTTTATTGTTCTTTAAATTGAAACTTTGATGATTTGGATTTATTTTTCAAATAAAAAAAATAATTTTGAAAGTTATCGAGTATTAGAAAATAACAGATTAAGGATTTAATTTCAAGAAGTGTTAATTCTTTCTCTTTAAAATTAAATGCTGTTGAGTTTGGTTGCAAGTCCAATTTGTGGTCCTTCTAAATTTTTGTCGTTTCGATTTTTGGTCTCATTCAAATTTAATTCCTATTAAATTTGACTGGTTGAAAATTTGGTTTCTTAGGAAAAATTTGAGGCGCTTACAAAACTTTTTTCTTAAAATAATTTGGGTATTTCAAAGTGATCTTATTTTTAAATTTGAGAAATTATTGTTCGTTCTGTTAAAAAATCCAAGTTCAGGGTTTCAATATTTAAAAATGTTCATAATTGGATAATTTGGAATGTGAACATTTAAAATTAAACATTTTATAAGTTATTGATCGTGACTGTAAGTTCTTCAAATATGAACAATTTTGCATAAAAGATGTTAAAAACGTTACCACTGAGATCTTATTTTTATTAGCAAAAAGTATTAATCCCAGTTTGATCCTAGTAAATTTAGGTATTTAAACATTTATAAATATATACTATTTTTAGTGCTTAGACAATTTCAAATTAATAGCGTTTGAAAGGAAACAATTTCATTTCGTAATATTAGACAATTTCTGAAGATTAAAAAAATATTACTATTTAAATTAGAAATTTAACAATATTTGAATTACAAGGATCTATTAGACATGAGTTATCTCTTATCCTACGGATCAGCTAATAAAAAGTTGTAAACGTTTTTGGAGAAAGTTAAGATCTCCGGATACGTAAAAAAGATTGTTATCCATGCAAGTATTAAAATTGGGGAAAAAAGAATTTTTAAAACGTATTTGACTAACACAATGTTACAAACAAAATAATAATTAATAATTAATCTGCATCAAAGAGAACGAATAATTTCGAAATCCGTTACGGAGGGTAATGAGTTTAGCTCTAAGCCTGTCACTTCAGGCACTACATTGAATTCTACTTTTTGCTAATGGTTTTATTTAGACACTGTCTATTTTGGGTACGGAATTTTCTGTAATGCTAGCCCTGAACGAGCTGGAAAAGGGGTTAGAGTTACGGAAAATTCCATAACCATAGACAGTGAGTTTTATTTATGATTATCTAATATTTATTCCAGTTGGCGCCTTGAAAAAGTTTGAGTTTCATGTAAAAATACATATAAATGTTTATTGTGAGTTCATTTTAGTTCCTGACATTTTTCTGATTGGTTTTTTTAATAAGAAAGAGGCTTTGATTCTACATTCTACCACTGTAATATACAATCGTTCTTTAGTGCTTTCCATTAAATTTCTCCATTTTGTTTGGTCGTAAGTTATTGACAAAAAATGATAAAAAGGCAGGAATTAAAAGGTAAAAAATTGCTTGATAAAACTTAATTTTACTTTGGGAAATCACATTTGAAAAGGCGCGCCTCATTTCTTTCAGTTCGAACAATACATTAAAATTTTGTTGGTATAGATTTCGAGTTTCTATTTTATTGGAAGTAAACTCGAAGAATTTTTTTTTTACAATAAATTAATTAAAAATTGAAACTAAAATTTACAGTATTGATGGATCAGAACAGCAGTGCTGTTACGACAAGGCGGGATATCTGATGTTGACTTATGATCAGCAATGGGGCTCGCGACCTCATCGGTCCCATAATTTAGGTTATTTACCTTGGAACGAGGCCAACAAAGTTCCAACTTTGAGTAATTGGTTCCATGACATGGTGCCTATGTACCTTTGTTGCCTTTGGCAAGAGGAACAGTCCGTAGGCTGTGAAACCTTTAGATTCGAAAGACGCCCTTCTCAAGATTGTGTCGCGTATCAGTCACCAGCAATAGCAGCAGTTTTTGGCGATCCTCACGTTACCACCTTCGATGGCTTGGAATACACTTTCAATGGAAAGGGCGAGTTTGTTTTAGTACGTGTGAACCATCAAAAAGACAAATTGGACGTTCAGGGTCGTTTTGAACAACTGCCTAATAATTTCTATGGTGAAGTGAGGGCCACACAACTTACTTCTGTTGTCGGTAAGTATCATCTGCTGATAATCTGCTATAAATCTGCTCTAAATCTGCTGATAATCTGAATAAAGTTTACTCAAAATTCATTACCAAGATAATCAGATAACACAGAAAAAAATTGAGTTCGAAAGGAACCGAGGTGTTAATCACTCTAGTCACTACGTAAATTATATATAAATCTATAACAATATTTGAAAATCCATTAGATTGCCATGAAATTCATCAGAAGTTTTTGCAAATTCATGAGATATTTTCAAGTACCATGTAATTCCTTCGGAATCATATGAAGACATGAGAATCACAACTGTATAAGGTTCAGTTTTTGGACATTTTGTTTTTAACGATTTCAAGTAATTTAAGACTTCAAATAACTTTAAAATTATAAGAATAACAACTGTGTAATTTGGCGTTTCTGCTCTAAAAAACAGAAAATAAAGAAAACGTTTTTACCTCCCTGAAACATTGTAATTAATGGCCACATACTTTAAAATAACTTCAAGTAAATTTTCCATTATGTAATGTAGAAATAATTTTATTTTGGCCTTTATCCAATTGTCATTCTCATATTTTCATAAATTCCTAAATTCCAGTGCGAACATTTTTCCAAATTTCGGCATATCAAAAAAGACACATATTGCACATATTTAACAGGCCTGAAAAAGTAAAACTTTCGTGATTATGTAAAAAATGAGCAGTTTTAAAATGTATAAGATGGAAAACTGGATAGGGACCATCTTGTTCTTCCCCCTCCCACCTAGAAAAAATGTTTTCTCAATGTTTTCACATATCACATGTAAAGTTCTCGGGGAACACATGCTTATATAATTTTATCAAAAGTTGATTAGAAAGCGTATCGTAGAGAACTTTTTTGTTCATCCTGTAAAGTTTAATTGTTGGTCCTTACATATATTTTTGTCATTTTCATGTCTTCATATGTCTTCTTTTAAAATTCCACGAAATCCTTCAAAATCTCTTTAAATCTTTGAAAATCTCTTGGAATCTGAAAACATTCTTTGTAGTCTTATGGAGTTCCTTAGAATTTTTTTGATATTAAAAAAAAATTGAAAAACTTGTGAAATCATTGTAAATCATTGAAATTCCGCGCAATTTGTATCTCGAAATCCCTTAAAACTCAGTGAATCCTTTCAAATTTCTTCAAAACTTTATAATCCCTTGTGAATAATAATCCAATAAAATAATTTAAAAACTTGTGCAAGTAATTGTATTTTATGAAATCGTTGAAATCATATGAAATCCCTTGAAATAATTTAAAATCATTTGATATCATTCTAAATTTGTTTCAGTCTTTGGAATCTAGTAAAATCTATCGAAATACCTTGGATTTTTTTTAATCATGTGAAATCCTTCGAAAACTCGTGAAATTCCTGGAAATTCTTTTCAATCCGATAATATATTTCAAATCTCTTGAAATTCTCTGAAATTTTTGAAATACCTTGAAATTCAATAAATCCTTAGAAATCTCTTATAAACATAAATCTAATGAAATCCTTTAGAATCTTATGAAATTGATTTCCATGAAATCTTCGACATCCTATCAAATCCCTCGATATCACGTAAAATCGTTTGAAATCCCCTAAAATCTTTAAAATCTTGCGAAATCCCTGAAATCTCTTTAAATTCCTTGTAATCTATAAAATCCGCTGAAATTCAAAGAAATCACGAATTCTTAAAACTCTCCCAAAATCCCTTTTAATCTCTGATATCACAAGAAACCTTTGAAATTCCGTAAAATCTCTTGAAATCCCTTAAATTCATTTATATCTTGTGAAGTCCTTGAAATCTTCGGAAATTCTTTCAAATCCCTTGAGGTGGTTGGAATCTTGTGTAATATCTCGAAATCTCCAGATATCTTGAAAATACCATGAAATCTTTTAAATCTCGCGAAACACCTGGAAATCCCTAGAAATTCAATGTATTCTTTGAAATCAATCATCTTTGATATCCCAAAGAGCCTTTTGAATACCGTAAAATCTTTTGAAATCCCTTGAAACTTAATCAAATCTTTTCCTAGAAATCTTATAAAACTCGTGAAATCTCTTGAGATCTTGAAATAATTAAAATCTGATGTCTTCGAAATCTTGAAATAGTGTACCCTAAAAAGACGATTGGTCCATCACCCCTTGGGAGGAACTAAAAGAATGAACTCACATTTTCTCTCTGAATCGTCCATCTATAATGTGGTTGTAATAGGAATATTTTAATGTGTAACATAAATCTGTAAGAACTCTGCCGCTAATCTGAAAATATTTTAACAAAAATTCCGATTATTTATCACTTTTTTAGCAAGGGGAAATAATTCAGTTACAATCGAGGTACGTCTGAGGCCAACCCATGCACAATGGCGATATCGTTTGGACGTCCTAGCGGATGGAAGACGCGTTTACTTTGATCGAACATCCCTCAAGTTCCAACACTTCAAGGGAGTTCTTGTTTACACTCCAACTTACAATCTCAATCAAAGTGAAGTTGTTATCATGTTTGACACTGGAGCTGGAGTCGAAGTAATCGAGAATCAGGGATTTATGAGCGCGAGAGTTTACCTGCCTTGGACTTACATGGTAAAATAAAATAGCAAAAGATCAACAAAATCAAAATTAAAATTTATTCTATTTAGCCAGAGTGATCGATAAATGGATGGCCAATCACTGTCGTTGTGAATAAACCGAAAACATAATGCTTGGCCACACTATACTTATAGACAATTTCTTTAAAAGAAAAGGAAGAATTTTTTTGGTCGTCCGTTAAAGCACTATACTTGTTTACCACTTATTTTACTGAGCGTAAATAACGTCAAAAAACAATTTTCCGCTTCAGCCAATCGTTATGCAATTTAGAAGCCAATCACTGTGCGCCTAAAATCAGAAATATCTATGCTGATGTGGTCTTTAACTATATTTCACACACTTGAGAGGACAATAACATAATAATTGGTCTAGGGAAAACTAAAGCCGCCTAACTCCATTCAACCTAATTTTACAAGAGAGACAAAAAACATTTTCATGGGAATAATTTGAAACAGAATGAGATAATTATTGTTCTGGAAAAAGTGCATAAAAGGTCTCTAGCCTTCGGTTTTGTTCAAATTCACATATTTTATGTATTTTTTGATGCTGAACACGAAGCTGCCCGAAAAAAGTGTCGATCTCTCACCGTTTTCGAGATATCGAGATTTTTACTGCCGAAAATTTCGATTTTTTTCCATGTTTTTTGAAACACACTGATATTACGCACTTTCCCAAGCTAAACATAAAGTATCCTTTCCCTTCCTCCACGCATTACCCAGTTAACCATGCTACCCCCTATCCCTCATAAAAATCATTGCAAGGGGTGGGGGTGTCATCGAGTCAGAAACGTATTTAAATCGATATTGGTCCCAATTTGAAGGCATCCCGACCTCATTTTCCCATTTCAGTTCATGCCAGATTTCAGGCATTTACAACTCGTAGGGACTCGCGAACCCTTTCCAACGGTCTTTATTGGTGGGGGTATGGTGGATGGAAGGGAACAGTTGGAAAAGGGGTCGGGGTGCCTTCGAACAAAATCGAAGGTGATTAACCTTTTATGCAGTTTTGCCATTTTTTTGTGTAGTTTAGCATCCCAAAACATTATAATGAAAAAATACAACAAATCCGTAAGGGGCCGTTTATGAACTACGTTACCAAATTTTAGCTATTTTTGTCGCCCCACCTCCCCCCACCAAAAGTAACGTAGCTATTGGTTACAGCCCAGTTTTGAGCGCTTATAAACAATTAAACACTAAAAATAGGGAAAATAAGTTGAATTTTAATGAAAAAAGGCACTAAATTCTTTCAAATAAAAGTAATATAGGTATCATATTGAACTCAATATAGAATGCTTTAAATTCCTAAGATTTCGGGTCAAAATATATTGCATTTTCAAGCACATACGAGAATTTTTAACCAAAAGAGATTTATTTTCTACCAAAAGAGATGAATTTTCAACTCAAAAAGACGGATTTTTCCGAAGGCAGTTGAATTTTGAACAAAAAAATTTATTTTCAATAAAAAATGACATTTTTACCGTAACAGATGAATTTTCAACTCAAAAGGACGAATTTGTGATAAAACAGTTGAATTTTTGACCAAAGAAAACTGACTATTAACAAAATAGTTGAATTTCCAATAAAATATTTAAACATTCAACAAAATAGTTAAATTCTTAACTGTATTTAGCATGCTGGATTTTTAACATACAAACATCAATTTTCAACCAAGAAGATTAATTTTCTACGAAAAGACGAATTTTGAACAAAATACATAAATTTTCAACCAAATGATTAAATTATCAACTAAAAAAGATATTTTTTCAACCAAAAATTAAATGAATACATTTTCAGTTTGAAACATTATTTTTCAACAAAACAGATCTAATTTTCAAACAGTTGTGTTCAACTGAAAAATACGAATATTTAACCAAATATTTGAATCCTGAACCAAACAGATGGATTTTCAACAAGAAAAATAGATTTCAACTAAAAAGATCAATTTTTTCAACCGAATAGTTGAATGTTCAACTAAAAATGGCTGTCACAAATGGAGTCGTTAATTTTTCATTAAAAAAAAATTAATTTTCAACAAAGCAGAACGAATTTTCAACCAGTTGAATGTATAAAAAAGATGTATTTAAAAAAAAATAGTTTAATTTTTAGCCAGAAAGATGAATTTTCAACGCACAAGATTGATTTTATACCCAGAAAGACTCATTTTCAACATAATACATGAATTTTCTACGGACTAGTTAAATTTTCAACTTATAAAGGATAAGTTTTTAAACTAAGAGCTGTATCTTTAAAAAAATGAGCAAAACAATTCAACTTTCAACTTAGGGGTCGTGCATAAATTGCGTAACACTTCTTAGGGGGAGGGGGGTCTACCTAAGTCTTACATAATGGCGAAAAACTATAGGGAAAAGTCGGAAAAAGCATTACATAGAGGGGGGGGGGGGGGGGACAAAATTGTCGGAAAATTGCGTTACGTAATTTATGCACGACTCCTTAGTGGTTTAATTATCTGCCAACAATGATAAATTTTAAAACCAATAGCTATAAAGCAAAAGAGATTAATTTTCCACCATGAAGATTAACTTCTACCGAAAAAGAGATGAATTTCCAACAAAATAGTTGAATCCTCAACCAATAGGGTCATCCACAAAAATTTGGTTTGCCTTATAGTTAACCGTTTTATAAACTTTGACTTCCAAAAAATTTAAATGTGAAATTAAAGCATAATTTTGTTTATTTAATAATTCATACATATTTATTAAAAAGTGACCAAATATCAGCCGGAAATGCCGATTTTTTAAATTAAACATATGGCGCCCTCATGACATGAAACACATAGTGAGACGTCACGCGCCGTCAAAGCTGAAGAAAATGCATGGTCAGTTTGATAAAAACAATTGAAATAATTAATCATCAACATTCTTTTGGCTAAAAGGGTTTATTTCCATGGAGTATCAGTATGCCTGGATACGTTAAAGCTAGTTGGGATAATTTTCGAAAAGCGATTACACTTATGACAAGTGATTTTTTTGCGTATGTTCCAAGAAATATCAATGTTGCTGATACATTAGGAGTAAAAGCGAAAAAATAAGTAAATGGGATGAATGAGGTTAACCCTTTAAAAAATATATTTTTATTTGTTTAATTTTTAATTGTTATTGCTTTAGGCGAATTGTAACATATATGAAATATTGGCACTATTACATCGAGAAAACCTAACCTTATTTTTGTACGTAGATGGTTTTATAAATACTTCTTTAAAATTATTATAAAATTTATAATGACAAGATTCATAATGACTTGTATAAATACTTTACTTTATAATACTTAGTTGCGTAAATGAACGATTTGATTTGGCCAGGTTATAGCTCGCTTACAACCCGGCACCCCATATATATATATATATATATATATATATATATATATCCTTCTGAAAAAGCCTACATAGTAAACTACATGTTAACCTATGTGGGAACCCATATGGGATCCTTTTTTGAATTCCTGTCTCAAATTACGATGAACATGCTTTGGAAGTTTTGGGTGCATACGTACATAGTCGGCAATCTTGAAAACCCCCAAAAAATACTGCGCAACCGTAGCTTTCATAGAAAACTACTGCGCACTCCTTAAATATTAATTGCAAACCCATCCATGTATGAACCTTCATAAAAATCCATGATCAGAACCGACATAGATTCCCATCCTATATTTCTATGTAGATCGTAATTTCGTAATTTGAGACAGGAATTCAAAAAAGGATCCCCTATACAGATTAAAATTCTACCAAAAAGATGCATTTTTACTAAATAAGTCGAAGATTTAACAAAATACATGGATTTTCAACTACTTAGTTGAATTTTCAAGGAGAAAAGATTCGAACCAAAAATATATATAGAATTTTCGACCAAAAATATAATAGTAGACTTTTCAAGCAAAAATAGTAGGATTTCCTCATTTTTGCGTTCTATTAATCCAGTTCTCATTTAAGCGATAAACGAGAAAAAGGGGATATTTCATGAAAACAGGGGGAAGGAAGAAGAATTCTTTAAAAAGTGGGAAATAGTGGAATAAGGGAAAGAGTGGGAATTCTGAAATATGAAAGTGATTTTCAAACTTATTAAGTTATTATTGAACTGTACCATTGCAGGGCCATCTTTCGCATAATTCGCAAACTGTAAAAAATGTATGACCAGCAAGCGTACTAAACGTTATCTTAGTTCATAAAGTTACTTCCACTGAGCCCCTCCCCCCGTCGACTGTTAACAACTGTAGTTTTTGGCGAGACCCCCCCCCAGGTTGGTAACGTAGTGTATGGACAAACCCTATAAGGAAATGATGTGTAATACACATGTATATCTTTTCACAATTGAACAACAATTAATGGATAGAAAAAACGGAACGCTTTTATAGATATGCATAAAACTTAAACTTTACTCTTAGTGTTCACTATCAGAGATTAAATTTTTGAAAGGCTATAATGGAGTTGAATTTGGAAAACCGAGGGAATATTTACCATCCCTAATGTTCTAAATTTAAATCATCCAAATATTTCACAACTGTTAATTAATTAAATTATGGGTAAAAGGATGTTTTCTACAAGATACTCAATTTTTTTAAAATAAAAATTATATACTACTTTTAAAACTTAACTTACCATGGAAATTTCAATCTTTAATACATTCATCATCCATTCATATATTTTAGAATTTCATTTGACGCTTATAGTGGTTTTTACAAATTATTCAACTTGAGAAATTCCTTAACTAGCCAATCATTGTACCGATCATTAAATTTGTTAAGATTTTTTTTCAAAGAGGAACGGGCGTAAGTCTTGAAATAAAATAAATTTTGATGGATTGGACGACGTTATATTCTTCGATAAGAATTAAATTTCATGAATGTTTAAAAATCTATAAATAAAACAAATTTACATGTTAAAGAATAAGACGAGAGGTTTGATGGGCAACTGGAGTTACGACATTACCGATGATTTCACAAATCCGGATGGCATCATAGCAGGAGTTAGTAATATGAACAATTTTGAGACGGTGCATAAGGATTTTGCAATTAATTGGCTACTTGAAGATCGGGAAGATCCTCATAAGGGTGGAGCACTCTTCACTAGAGAGTTTGGTAAAACCGCTAGTTACTACGCAAATCGAACATTTGAACCGGAATGGAGACGTTCTCCAGATGATATATTACCAGCTAATAGGTAATTTATGATTTTACAACTTTTTAAAATTATAAGAAAGTACTTCACTTTCTTCACTTTTTTCTCTTGGGTCCTTTAAGGAGAGGATGTACCGACATTTTAACCTACTTTAAATATTATACCATAAGATTCCCAATTTTTCTTCTTCTACTAAATTTAAATAATTAAAAAAATGTATGAAAAACATAGAAGTTTGAAGGTAGTTTTGCTCATAATGAAAACAGTCATTCTCAAATATCCAATAAAGTTCTTAAGTATTCGATAATCTTCCGCAAGGATTTCAAATATTTGAAAGACATACATTTTTATTATTCTCGAATCTTTCAAATTATTATAGAACAGTCGAAGATATTGTCAAATCTTGTAGAATCTTCTTAAACTCTAGAATGTTGCAGAGAAATTCAACAGATAAAAATGTTTAATTTTGAAATATTTTCTAACGATTCAATTTTGATAATAGCAAATAGTTTCCTCTGAGTTAATATTATCGAATATCACGAGGGTATTTGAAGAATTACTGTAGTTCATGCAGAAAAGCTTACAGAAGATTTTAGACGATTTATAAAAATGAACGTTTTTCATATTTTGTGAAATACACTAGAATTTTTCTGAAGATTCTTCTTTGGAATATTCCTAAAACACCTGAAATATTCTGGAAATAATTAACAATTGATATTGCAAAAATATTCCATGAATACATTTATATTATATACAGGGTGTCCCACCACCTATTCACTTCTCGGTAATGTATGATAGAACACAAGAAAAGAAACAGAAAGGTCCTCTGGCAAAATTTGATGTGGGCTTGAAGAAATGTAAAGGCTTGAACTTCACGTTTTGAAGAAACAGTCAAGGAGCAACGATGTGAAATTTTTGCCGGAGTTGAAGTGAACCGGAAACACAAACACTATCTTAAAACGTGTGACACAAACAAGTGGTTGCTGTATCTCGCTTCTGATTGGTTCATTAAGCCCCACTTCGAAGCTTCACTGTGCTCATACTAAGGCCCAGATCAAATTTTGCCACAGGACTTTTCTGTTTCTTTGTTTGTGCTCTATCACACATTACCGGGAAGTGCATAGGTGGCGGGACACCCTGTATATGTACCTCACATTAATGTTATATATATGAGCTTCACATTAATATTACATCAATGTTGTAAAAATTTTACATGAATGTTACATTCATTATGTAAACCATACAAATGTATTTTTTTGCAATTTCTAAACCCTTGGAGCGGCAATTTCTTTCGTATAATAAAAGACCTATAATTCCTTTAATGAATAAATAAACACAGTACACGGGAAAAATTTATCCGTGACAAATTCACGAACTTGTAGCTATGTCTCGGATACGAGATAAAAAAAGTGAAACATTACATCCTTATTTCTATGAGAAATGTATGGATAAATTTCGAAGTTTTTTACGAACAGTTCGAATTTCCCACGAACAGTTCGAATTTCCTACGAACAGTTCCTGAAAATTTCCGACTGAAATATAAAGGGGAAAATTTTATTTCTGCAATTTACTTTATATTAATTTATCACTTCCCATCTCAGAGGATTCGAACCCTCAAAGACTGCTGACTCACCCGTTTCTAAACATAAACCAGGAGTGCGTAAACACGCGCAGCCATCGAGGCCAAACCAAATAGGTATTATAAAACTTATAGCCACTCATCTGACGAGCTCGAAACACATATGCGAGCGCATACACGCACCGCACGCTTGGGCGAGCGTGTATGCGGTCCACGTACAGGCAAACCTACTTTCCAGTTGCCAGATTTGTCGGGCAAGCTCGTGAGTGCTCTGACAATCTTTTCCCAATCACTCGTAATTTTTTTGTAATTATTCAAGTAAAAAAAAGTGATGAACCGTTTTAGAATTTTCACATCGAGTTCGTTAATTCTTTCTCAAAGTTCGCAGATTATTTACGAAAATACATAAATATCCGATGAATTTTTCTCATATCCGAGACCTAGCTACTAGTTCGTGACTTTTTTGCGGATAATTTTTTTCCGTGTATGCCTAGCAGTCGCTCACCTTATTTTGGTATATAGCACAAATCATTTTTTTGTAGTTGATTCTTAAATTTTCGAAAGTTCTCTCGAATATTTCATACAATTATAGAAATCGATTTTATCGGAATGAAATCTGAAAACAGTTTTTTTTTCATAGTGTTTGGTATGGACGTTTTATAATTTCTGCGAGTTACTAATTATATTACATTAAAGATACATTTTGAAGCTAGTCTGAAGTGAAATATGTTTCGTTTAAAAAACATTCGTTTCAAATTCCTCATTTTTCCTCTCCTGAATAATTTTGATTTTCGGTTCATTGCTCTGCTATCAAATTACTTCAATTTTTCTTCAGCTTAAAGTAATTTGAAATAATAAAAAAAAACATTTTACCAATTCAGGAGTGACGACAGGATCAGGTCTCATGATCTTTGCGGCGATAATTATCAATGTCAGTATGACTACGCAATGAGTCTTAATCGGGATCTTGCTCATTTTACAACGAATTACTACAACACTTGGAAAAGTATTAGAGAAGCCAATTCTAGAAGAAGTGAGTCGATTTATTTTAATTTGCATTGCATTTAGTTATCCTTTAAATTATTTCATTTCTTTACGTTGCAGTTACTAACTAATATTATTATTGCGAAATATTTCCATGATTTCTAGCTATAACTTGCGGAATTCTGGAAACTCCGCGTTTTGGTCGTAAAAGCAATTTCTATTTTGTACCTGGAACAAGAGTTACGTTTGAGTGTAACCAGGATTTTGTATTGATTGGCGATCAACGTAGGACGTGTGAACCTAATGGAAGGTGGGACCTTCCCGAGTATGGATACACGGAATGTTTGCGTAAGTATCATTTCCAAATATACTTTTAAAATATTTATTAACTCTCTGGTAATATTGAACTTAACACAGTACATATTACATATTTTATGTACAGGTATAGATAATATGTATGTCATTCTGTTATAATCAATTTTCAAATTCAATTTTAACATTGTAAGTTAATCACTAAAGCGAATTAAATTTGTTACTCCGCAGATTTCACATTTTCAAATTAAAAGTCTAATTCAATTTTAAACTAATCAAAGGGATGAAAATTTAATTACATTTTATTACTGTTGGGCATTAAATTGTTATAAAGTTTAAAGTTAATCAATTCGTTTGAATCTCCCCCTTCCATAGTCCCGCTCCCCTACTCGACCTACTTCCCCAACTTCCTCCTATACTTTTTCCTCTGCTCACTTTCCCAACAAATGCTCCCTTTCCCGTACTCCCCTTCCCCAGCCATCACTTTCTCATACCTAGTCACCCCCATTTCTACTCATTTCCCTTACTTCGACTTACTTCCCCTTCCCCATCTTCCCCATCTTCCCCACTTCACCTTCTTCCCCTTCCATCATTTCCCCTCACTCCCATGGAAAAAGTAAGACGGTTTCTTCACGGGGCTACAAAACCCTAAAACCCAAATTTTTGGTCAAGCATTAATTGTTTTATTTGTAAACATAAGTTCTGGTTAACAAATAAATAAATCCGTAAAATATAGGTCAAATCGAGTACTCGCAGCGCACAGCGTGGACGACAATTGGTATCATGAGTGCCTTTTTAATCCCCGCACTGGCGTGCGTGGCAGGTGTTTTTGTTTGCATAAGAAAAAATCAGCATCAGGGAAGTTCGACAAAATCCTGGCGATTTTCCGACCGCGGATCCGTAAATGAGTCGACTCTCTCGCGACAAGCCACGCTTTTGAAACCCTATGATAGAACCCTTTCTCCTGTAAGCGATTCGAGTTCGAGCATTAGTGGTTCCGCGAGAAAACGGCGCACATATGATGGCGTTTATTATACACACGAGCCACTTCCGAATAGACCAGTAATTAATTTTGAGGAAAAAGAATGGGATCTCAAAGAACCAGATTCCTTAAATGGATCAGAATCGACACCGGAGTTGTTAAAAAAACCCGGAAGTCCTAACAAAGAGAGCGATGTTTAGAAATGTTGTAAAAATGTGATAATTGTGTGAATTAAAAGAAATGAAGCACAAGTTTTATTAACATATTAAACCAATGAAATAGTTGTCATATTTATGTTGCATAAATGATACATTCGTGTTGCATTCATGTGACATTCGCTTTATATTCGTGTTCCATTCGCATTACATTAATGTTTTATTTATGTTACATTAATATCACATTGGCGTTACTCTAACGCTACATCTGTGTTATATCCACGTGCCATGAAGATTACATTCGTGTTACATTAATGTTACATTATTATTACTTTATATAGCATTGATGTTACATTCATGTTGCATGTCAGTTACATTTAGTTTACATTCATTTTTTACTCATTTGTAATTACGTTCAATATATATTTTCATTCATGTCACAAGAATATTACACCCATAATTAAAAAACTAGTGCTGCATGGATATATATGATAGTATTATCTTAAGTAATTTAGAAAGAACATTCTTCAATTGATAAAAAGTGTGACTGAAACATGGAGCATGAGGAAAATATGTTCATTTTTGCACATAATTCCTGTATTTTGAATCTAGTTAATTCCAAACCAAAATAACTTTGTATAACGGTATTTTGTGATTTTCAATCAACCTTCACACTGTATCAATATTATGTAAACTATTTATAAATGTTGCAAAAATGTTACATAAATGTTAAATTTATGTTAGATTAATTTTAGATTCACCTTGTATTCATCTTGCATACATTTAATATCTATAGTATATACTAGGGTCGTTTACAAAAAAACAGTATTTTATTTTTTGGCAGTTCTTGATTTTTTTAAAAATATACATATTAGTTTTGGAGAAATATCATATGAATTAAAATGGTAGATAATAAAAAGAAAAAAAAACACTCATTTGGTGCCCGATTGGAGAAAAATTATTTGGCGCCGGTAAAAGTCATAAAAGGTACGATTTCTTAAGAAAAAAGAGATATAAGAGCATAATTGTATATCCCTAAACATTTTCCAAGGATTGTCAAAATTCTGGGACATTCCGCATACAATAGGAAAAATTTATAATAAATATGAGATGAAAAATTTAAAACTTTGGCACGAGAAAAAATAAAAACATTTCTTTAATAAGACTTTTAATGTATATACTTTTTTTAATAATTTGATTATTCATTACACAGAAAAATAAATTTTTTTTTAGCTTCTCTGAGCAAAAATAAAACTTGTTGTTTCTTGCACTTTTTCCGTAGAATAAACTATTCGCTCAGAAAAATTTTAAACTTGTACATTGTCTATATCGAGATTAGATCTCGTCAAGGCATGACGAAATCTTCCTTTCGAATGAAAACTTTTCTCCTTAAATTGTTGTTGAAAAGCTGCTGTTTCTAAGAGAAAATCTTTTAGACTTTTCATTCATTAATAAAAAATCATCCAGGCCAACCATTGTCAACATTTTCCCTAAAACTGTTTAAAAAACCTATACGTACCATTAATAACATTGTTTATATTTGAATTAGGAAATATCTCGAATAATCAAATTAGTAATTTTCTAACACTCTTTGGTGACTCACTTTTCGCTAATAAAATTTGCAAAATATCACCAGTACTTACTTAAATTTTATCATTTTCGACCAAAGGAGCAAAAAAGCATAAAAACTCACTCAAGTTGACCCTCATTCCCACATTCCAACATTTTTTTAGTAAGAAAAGTGTAAATTGTTCAAATGTGTGTCTGTTCTGATTATAACAAAATATAAAAAATGATTTTGTATAAAACAAGTTATTCTTCCTGCCTCGTATTTATGTATATTGCTATTTCATCAAATTTCAGTGATGAAGAAACTATTCAAAGCCTTGTTAAAAAAAAAAATTGGCTTCAAATATTATTTCTGGTCCCCAGGTTTTAAAATTTTCATCTCATTTTTATTACATATATTTTTTTTTCTATATTTTATGGGAAATGTCCAAGAATTTTGACAATCCTTACAAAAAATGTTTAGAGGTACAATTATGCTCTTATATTTGTCTGTTCTTAAGAGATCATACATTTCATAACCTTTACCAGAGCCAAATAATTTTTTTTTAATCCGAAAGAAAATGAGAGTTTTCTTCTTTGTATCAGGTACAATTTTAATTCATGAGATATTTCTCTAAAATTAATACGTATATTTTTTAAAAATCAGAAACTCCGAGAATCTTCATTTTTACGTAAATCTGATGCTCGCAACTTCTAGATTTAAAAAAAAAAGTCTGAAAAAATAGGAGAGTATTCTTTCATCCAGATGAACAAACTGTTGCGATACAGCCGCCGAAAAATAAAATAGAAGTTTTTTTGTGAACCACCATACACGGAAAAAATAAGTCGTCGAAACTTTACTTGACTAGTCAACCATTCTAGGATAGGCCACTTTTTTAGAATCTCGTATAATTTTGATTCAAGAACCGCAGACTGTTTTCTAAAAACTCGTTAGGAGTCATTGAAAGTTTCATTGCCTGGCTTCGAAGCATTAGTGTATCAGTGTTTCAAGAACTCTATTCATCTGGTCTTCACATTCTCATTGAAATTATTTTGTACTTTCTACAACTCTTTCTACTTTTTAAACATGTATCAATCAAAGTTAAAGACGATTCTTTCAATTTATGACATACGTTTAGCCCTATCCTAGAGTGGTTGACTCAGTCATTCAAAATTTCAACAACTAATTTTTTCCGTGTAGTATACACATAGCTTGCATACATTTTCACACTAATTTTGCATACATGTCGCATGAATGTTATATCATTGTTACCTCCGTGTTATATCAATGTTCAATTCGTTTTGCATAACTTTTACAGTAAAATTTTTTTCTACAATATCCTTTCTGATTAAGTTACATCGAGCATGTTACATCGAACGTAACATACAAATTGGAAAAATGCAGTAATAATGTGATATGGATATAATATGAATGTGACACTAATATAACATCAAGCAACTTCACAAAATTGAGTTATTTCGTGCCAATTTTAACTAGATAACGTGCATAAGTATACAAGCGCCTGCGTTAAATTAAAAATGTTCTGGAAATTAATTTACTTTGGGTAATGTTTTTCTCTCAGCTGTGGAATAGAAGTAACGTTAGCAACTACTTATAGGAAGAAATTTGTTTCTAGTATATAAACTTTAATATAAACACGCAAAATAATATATTATTATACTCATTATTCAAATCGTAATTTTAAATTATCAGTCATCTATTTATAAAATCTTGTATCACGTTTCGTATGAATGTAATAAAATCTTTCTAATCTATTCAATTTTACTAGGAAATTTCTATTCCACATGCTTGCAGATTTTGTTGATGCTGGTCAAAAATTCTTAAAATTACATAGAACGGTGTGGAATGGAAATTTCCGCCATAGTGTATCGTGAAATTTCCATTCCCGCTCCTTCTATCCTCTGATATTTGAAAAACGAAACTGACGAAATTTAATTGACTTCAATTAGACACGTGAACTAATTATGAAGTCGCGGATCTGTTAAATAATTGTGTTTCAGGGTCCTCATTTCGCTTCTTTTTCTCTGTGAATGCAGACTGACATAAAGAAAGAGTATTTTTTAATGATTCTTGTATTTTTCAATAAAAAAACAGGTCAACAGGAATACAGCTCTCGTCAAGCTGGCGTAACTTTTGGTATTATTCTCGCATGCTTGGTACCTATCCTGCTAATTGTGATCTGCGTTGCGTTCCGCGTCCTAAAGGGTCGTAAAGAGGAGCGCGAACAAGAAGAGGCACTCTCCAGGTAACGATTGAAATTCTCGTACATGTAGATAATAAAAACGTTAATGAGACATCTTACTAGAAATTAGGCTCTTAAAGCTCAAATCATACAGCTTATAGCTTTTCTTACATTACTTCTTTAGGTGATCAATAAAATGTATATACAGTTGCTTATTACAATAGTGCGGTCTAAAAGATCGATTTTCGATTTTTGGTGAACTATCTCCCCAATTCGTTATTTTTCCGAAAAAATTCTATATTTCTTTTTTCAAATCGATCAATATCCGAGCAAGCCCCCGAGCCTTCAGAATGAACGTGGGATTTTAAACGGTAAAAGCTCATATTTTGCTCATATTTTGCCAATAAATTGTATGAAGTTACTATTTTCTGGGATTAATGACGCAGTTAATGACTGTTAAGGTAATATTTTTTGTGGAGGACAGTTTGCAACTAATTAAACAAATAATATCACCCTTGTCACGGAAAAGGTGGAAAAATTCTAGTTTTTTCGAATCTCTTACACTGAGTTACTTATTATTCAGTAATTTCTTATTTTACAAAAATCGATATGGGCAATAAACTAGCCATAACGCACTGATAAAAATTGTTTTAAAAACTGTAATTGTATACACAATTAGTTTATAAGTTCTGCCATAAGAAGATATTGAACAATAAGGGACATAGTTTAAAAGATTCGAAAAAACTATAGAATTTTCTCCACCTTCCATATGAAATCGTTTAAACAAACAATGAATCTTTACACAATTGAAAATGATTTTAAAAATACATTGAAACTTGTCTCTTCTCGAATAAAAATAATTCATGTTGATAAAATTCATAAAAATACCTTTTTAGCATGAACTTTATATAAAACTGCTATTTTGCATCTTTGGGGCATTTTCCGGGAACAATGCACGAAGGCTGGGGCAGTCAAAATTAAATTTACTGGGCGAAAATTATATCTTGAACATACCCTAAAAAGGTACTGAACTTTAATTTAAAAAAGTGAATAACAAGTACTTCTTTTCCACATTCCTTTGAAAATTAAGTTTTTCATATTTGAAATCCAATGTTAATTCCAAAAGCCCTGGGCATGGGTTAATATTGACCGATTTGGCTCAAACTTAGAGCGATTTTTTTCTGGTAATCGAACAGATAGCGGAGAATCATTCAGCAAAAATGAAAAAAAATATTCAAAAGGCATTTTTATACATAAATTGTACATAAATTTGGACCACCCTATTATTATAACTGCTAGGACGTATTTAAAAATAATTATGTTTATATCTGAATAAAAATGCTTGTCTAACTTGTATTCATAGTGTGGCAATACAAATGTAAGAAAAAAAATCCCGGTTATTTCCCGGATTTGTTTTTTGAATTTTCAAAACTAAGCTACGCCTTGAAGTATTAAAAAGAAAAAACTGAGAATAAAATTTGTTGCAGGAAATTTTTTAGAGCGATAAAGTTTTGTTCAGTCAACTTCGCGTCTTTCAAAATACATTTGTTTGTCATGGAAAAACAAAAAAAAGCTTATCCGATATTTGTGTAAAGTTTATCCTGTGACGTTAATTTTTGTTGCGAAGAATCTTCCGTCAGAAATCGATGTGAAGTTTATCTTCTGTTTTTTTTCTGTGACTCTTCTGTAATTAAAGTATTACAAATTTTAAACTCAATAACTGAAAATGCAACAACTTTAAAAGCACATGTTTAATAATCTACAATTACAAATATAATGCTTTTTGGCCTAATGGCCTAATTCCAAAAGATATGAGAAATTATTCACTGTTTTATAATAAAAAATAAGAAGTAAGACAATATCCAAACGAGAATCACTTGAAATGTTTTTTTAAAACTGGAAGCCACTAAACTTAAAGAGTTTTCAGTATTAAACTTTTAAACTGTGTATTTTTGAATATGCAATTTTGACAATGAGATTTAAAAAAAGGGTTTGTGTCCATGCTGAATTAAAAAGCTTCTAGAAAGTCTAGAAGTATACAGTGGCCTTTCATCATGCTACACAAGTTTTGTAATTTAGCATGGATGCAATCCATTTAATGCTCTACCCATACACATCGGTAAATGTTGGCAACAGGAATCTGTGGCCATCCATTGGTTGGAATAGTCACCAATTTTATTTCAAAGATAAAATTGAATTTGAATTCATTTCACATTTGACTAATGTGATAATGACTTAGCTTTTGATGTTTTCACAGTAAAATCGAATCTCATTTTACCATTTTCATATATAATACGAATTTCTTAATTTATCTTGAATTTCCGCTAGATTCCTTTATATTACGATTTATTCCTGTATTACAGAACACGTCAAGCAGAAATACAAAAGATGAGAAAACTCGATGAAGACGATTTCAGAACATCTCCAATCTCTACCAGTAAAGCCACTGAAATAAATTAAATTGCATTTAGGTTATAACGAAGACTTATTAATATCGTAATTCCTATTTCTGAAAGAATTCATAAAAAATGTTATCAATTGACACCTAAAGTCAGAGATCTGTCTGAATTAACAATTAACAATTAATTTCACATTATGTCATCATTCATCACTCATCACTTTTCTTATTGTCCACTCTCGTTCATGCAATACCAGAGTATAAAAAATCGAAATAATTACATAAAAAAGTAGTTTTAGGAGATAATGATTAATTTATAATTTATTTGAGGGTAATCATTGAAAATACATCAGCATTTGTTAAATGTATTTTGTTACTTGTGAGTATAATAGGCTTATTTGGCACTGTAGTTTTTGTATAGTTAGATTACATTTATATACAGAAAATATATCAAAATCCAAATTTTGTACATTTATATTCGTGACGGTACAAATAAATGTATTTTACAAATAAGAATATGTCGTTTAAATTTAAATATTATTCTTCTGAGACTTTTAATCGATTAAAAGTTTGTAATGAAATGAAGATCGCCGGATTTTTTGTGAAATTCACAAAACCTTAAAGTCCTATCTTTTGACAATTTTAGCATGAAAAACACTTTTTTTAATTTAAACTCACAAAGTTTTCGAAATGTCTCTGTTGTCTTTGGATTCCCTAGAGAATGGGACAATTAGTAACTACCGAAACGAATGTGGTTTGTCAAAAAATGATCAACGTAACCTCAGAGGTAGATTTTCCAAATTGAAGTCACAGTCTTTTTATTTAGAGCAGAAAGGATGTACCAATCTTACTAGAGGTAAGTAAATCTAAAATGTCAATTTTTCAGCTTTAGAGTTTGAATAAAAATGACGAAATTTTGAACGTTTCCATATTAAATTATTTTCATTCTATTCATTCTATTTTGTATTCTCTAATCATCGTCATTTCAGTAACATTCTATTTCTAACACACTTTGCAACTTTCTCAAAATATCTCAGATACCAGAGCTGATGAAACAGCGTTTCCCGTTTCCTCCGACAATAGAGGCATTCTCCGCACCGGTGCGATAATTGCGAGGGACAATATCGAGAAAATGCCCAGAAGGGAATCCACGTCATGTAAGGAAAATTTCGAGAGACACTCGACTACACGGCGAATTCCGGTTCGACAGAAATCACGCGACAAAACTGAAAAGGAACCGAGATTGTCGTCGAGATGCCGATTTCGAGATTCGTCGAATAAAACAAACCTATTGCCCTGTTCTCGCAGCGATGAAATTTTAGAGAAGAATGAAAAAAACCTGGGGAACGTAATCTTGCCGAAAATTGAAAAAACTCCCAAATCGTACCTGGAGCTTTATCGACGGAAATTCAGTAAATTCATTTTTATTTTCAACATTTATAATTTAAAAGTCAGATTGCGAGGCAAGAGACAAACGATATACGAGCATACTAAAATACAGTAGGACCTCTCGGATCGGACCTTAATTTTGTCGTTTTTGTGTTTAAAGTTTAGTATAATTAATAATATCAATTTGTAATTTTTATACGACGTTAAAAAATAGTTACAAAAATTGTAAATAACTATCACATATCTAGATTTTTGAACTTATAAATATTGCAAATTCGAGGTCCGATCCGAGAGTTCCTACTGTACTAATTTTTTTGTTTAATAAGTTTTTACATGTCTCATAGTTTAGAATTTCCTCTCCTTCTAACCGCTCAAAACCTTTCTCGTCCCTCCAAAGACCCCTGCAGAACGCCCTCTAACCTCTTTTCCTTTCCCACAATCCCCTCTGTACCCAATAGCCTTCGTAAAACTCCTTCCCTTCTACTCTCTATCCTCTTCATATTCCCTCCCGATTTTTTTCTCTACCTGACATCTTCTTTCCTCCTCTCTCGCCCTTTCACCCTCTCAGATCCCCTCTAACACTCTCCTATCCAAAAACCCATCTACCCTGCATCCTCTTGACCTCTCCACATTCTCCCATATTTACCCCGCCCGTTTTCCTTTCGCTTTCTATCTACCCCTGTACCTCGTACCCCATACCTTTACCCCTAAGCCCCTTAAACCCTTTTCTCCCAAAGCCTCTCCATATCCCTCCATTCTTTTTCCTATCACCTCCTCTAACTCTTCACCCTCCGAGGGGCAAAGTTCATGGCCCTTGCTCGGAAGTTGTTAATGATTGTTATCACATAACTTTTCTTTTGCGTATTGTATATCTTTTTATAGTAAAATGCTTCAAAATTGAAACTTTTCACTATAACAAGGTTGAGTCTAAAATTTGAGCATCAAGGAAATTTATATTTTGATTTGCTTGTTAAAATTTGTTGCAAATTTATCCTTTCTATCATCCATATCAGTCCATTTTCCAGCCCACAATTTAAATATTCTCCTCATCTATTTCCCAGCAACGGAGAGTAGAGGAGAGAAACAGATAGAGGAGATGGATGTGAACTATTTTGAATAAAGAAAAACGAAACGGGATTAGTAGGGTTAACGATGGGTGGGGGGGGGGGGGGGGGTGATATATATAGAGTAGGGAGGATTGATTTAAATCATTCTTTAAAAAATAGTTTGAAATGAGATCTGTAAAGTTGCATGTATTATCCTAAAGAAGAGTTTCCCATAAACGGTAAAAAGATGCCTCTAAAAGGATCTTGTGAAGAGGGGGTTCAGTATTCAGAAGGGGTCACAATGGTGCGGAAAACAAGGGGGTCGTACATGGGGGAGGAATGATCAGAAAATGGGGTTGCAGGATGGATGAAGTTGCAGTGGGGTGGGAATGATATATTGATAGAGAGGGGAGAGGAACCACGAATGTGACTGAGACGGTCGAAAGGGATCGTGGAGAATGGAGAGAGGAGAGGTTTGATTGAAAAAATAGGTAATTGTAGAAATCTGTATGAAATCTGAAATAAAATATCAGTAAAGAGAAACTTTTCCTAAGACTGGTAAAAAAACGCATCTAGGAGGAAGTTTTGGGGAGAGGGTAAGTTGTGGAGAATGGATGAGATGAAGAGTGATGGGGCTCGAGTGGGATAGGAAGGAGATTTTAAGAAAGAGAGGGGAAATGAATCACTCGTGGTAGGAGAGTGTGGACAAGAGACTGAGAGGGAGGGAGAGAGAGAGAGAGTTTATAATGAAAGACGTTATGAAAAAAGTGTTAGTTTCTGCTCTAAATAAGAAAAAAATAATGCAATTTGTATTAAAATAGAGGAAATTGAGTTTGAGAAAAAATGTAGCTTTTTGCTATGACGCAGTAACAAGTAGTGGTATCTGGATAAGTCTCGCCAGTCCGGCTGACTATATTTTAGTTTTTCTACTTAAAACCTTTTCTAGGGGTGTCTGACGTTGTATTCTTTAGAACTCATTGCAGCATCAATGTCAGTACCCATAAGACTTCTTATAACACTATGGAACTCTCCCTTTTTATATTCCAAATCGAATATAATCACTATTAATTCCGCTAAAGAAAAGTTACGTTGTTTAGAACGAAGTTACTGTTGCCTCAATTGAGTTCATATTTCTATCAGAGATACGTCAGGTACGTGATAAGATGGACTAGCTTTCTTTGCACGTGAAAAGTGAAGGCCGTCGATTACCTAAGGGATGCAGCTAGTTTTTCTGAAAAGAAAAGATAAAAGAGCGGAAAGGTGCCTTCTTCTATTGCAGGCGCAGAGAGAAAACAGTGTATTCTTTCCCCGGAGGGCTCTACCCTGTCGATTTGTGGTGACAACCTGCTCGAGCGACATCTCACGGATGTTGATAGTCGAGGTTCTTCCTGGACCTCTGGGGATGATCAAAGCGAACTAAGTTTCTATCGTCGGCTGATGGAACAAAACTTGCAAGAACCACGGACAGCCAGATCCTGCGAGACCCTGGATTGCGCCAATCTTCAGAATCAGCCTGTTGAAATTGGATTTCATAAAGTAATGAAATTCTATCAAATATAATATTTTCGATATCAGAAGCGTACAAAATACACATAGATTGACGAAAAATGTTTGAAAAATACTGTTTGAATGAAAATCTCGCACGTTGGACGATTAGGTAGAACGCTGTGTTTAATTATGGTCCGAATCTATATTCTTTTTTTTTATAACAATCTATTTTATTTCTTTAAACGTATTCCATATTCTCTGAATATAAGAATGCTTTTCTCTTTCTATCTCGCAATCACCTGCAATACTCTACAATCAATCTAAAATCACCTACAATTCTCAGCAAACGCTTGTAAGCATGTACATTCACTTTCATTCACATTGCACTTACTCTGCAATTATTTTGCAATCATATAAAATCACACAAAAATCACATAAATAATGAAACTAATAAGAATTAAAAAAGATGGATTGAAATAGAACGTTGAGTAAACTCCTTCTAGTTGCATTTTCAGAATATAAGACATATTCCATACATTTTTATTACATTCCTTCTTCAGTAATCAGTTGTAAATAATGTTTTCTATATTCATGCAATGTAATTTTTCCACTACTTTAAAAATCAGTACTTATTAGAAAAAAACTGATTCACAGGATGAGCACGTCTCAAGCAGCATTTCTGACAGTAAATTGCGTTCGTCTAGGAGAAGTATAACCTATCAACCATATACGATTGAAGACTACAAAACTCTCTCGGTCCCTAGGGCAGATCGCTCCTTGGGACCCGATCAAGTTGAAGTCGAGAAGAAAGTAAGTTGCTACTTAAATATCTCAAGTGAAGATCAGCAGATAAAAATATTTTCTCCTGATCTCAATTGCTCTTTACAGTATTTTTTAAATATTACGTAGATATAATTTGTTGTACAAGATATCATTTTCAACAAGTGTTTGAGAATTGAAATTAGGCTAACTAAGTAGATACATACAAAACCATGATGACGAAGCCATGATAGAAAAGGATCATAAGATTTGCTTAGAAATGGGGTCAAAACGTTTTTGCACAAATACAGTTAGTGTGAACAGTTTATAGTACATCTCAGGCAAATTGTCAACTACAGTTCTGACCGTTTGAATGTCCACAGTAGTTATGAATTTATGTTCCATGCTGATGTGTTGTGGTTAGCTATTGTAGAAGCGAATGTTCGCCACTGTCTCGAGAAAGTTGGACCACCATGCGACCAGACCGGAAATAAGTTTCCACCCTGTCAGCTTCAGCTTAACGCCACAGTTTACAATTTCAAGGAAGACCTAAAGCGAGTTAGACGCGCGAAGGCTTTGTGTGTTCAATCTAATAAACACACTAGTTTCGAGTGCGCTTACCGTTTCGCACTGGCAATGTACTTTACGCCTTCTTTTTCCTCTAGAGAACGCGAACGTATTCTTTCGATTGCTACATGTATTGGTTAATTTTTATAGGATAAACATTGAAAAATTCTCTAATCTAAGTTAAAAACCGCAACATTCACTTAAGGTATAGCTGCTTTTCAACTGATTTACTATCCACAGCATGCCTCGACTGACTGCAACCCAAAAGGGTTTTCACCTCACAATTTTTTTCTAATCGCATTTCTGTGATTTGTCATCCAATAAAGGCTCTAAATATTTAATACATTTGGACAGGTTTGGAACAGGTAAATAAAATCAGTTTTAAACCTTTTTCTTTTCAATTTCTAATGTTCAGGGTATCCTCTGTCTAAAGTATATGGGACATTCTTTTACAAATCGTACATATTTGGACGAAAATTGACCGACCCATTTTTGATTGAGCTAATACTTTTTTTACGGGTTCATTATCGAAAAAGAGAAGATACGTATTTGAGGATTTTTTTCCGCAATTTTTTGGGAAATAGGAAGGGTTGAAAAATTCAGAATTTGAGTGAAGACTATTTTTTTAAAAATGCATAACTCCTGTTGTATTTAAGCTAGAGGCCTTTTTTTAATTTGAAAGGTAAAAGAACGAGCTTCAATAGAAAAATCATCTCAAAAATACCATTAACAAATTAAAATTGTTATAAACAATTGCAAATTTTTAATCGATTTTTAACTAGTTTGACCCCCATGAATTAAGTTCTTAGTATTTTTATCGTATTCTACGTCAAATTTTCGATCGAAAACGATTTTTTCCAAAATGGTGAAATTATTATTACTATCGGAAAAAATTTAATGTTTCTAGCGCTGTCGAGCGCGGTACCTCACACCGGCGCGCGGACCACATTGCACGGCCGATTTACTACTTTGATATCGTTTTTCTCTTAAATATGAATGATTATCATATATTTCCAATTGAATAATCTTATTCCTTAGACAAGATCACTTTATTAAAAATTCAAGAAATAAATAAATAATAAGAAGTAAAAGAAAAACATCAGTATTGAAAATGTAGATTACTTTATTAGGATTTCGATACGTTATGCTTATTTTGCTTAATTATGCTTAGTTACGCTTATTTTAAAATATACATAGAAATCGAATTTAAATTAAAATCAAACGGCAGATAAGGAGTCTTTAGAATAAGATTTATGATAAGGAAAATCGTTCTTCCCACGCACAGTGGTCCAGAAATGGATTTTCGCGGTCAAATTCGTCTAGAGGTCGTACTTTTTACCCGATTTTAACTTTTTTTTTAAATACTCAGCATTAAATTCGGAACAAACGTAAGGAAAGCGATTTTAATTTTTTTGTTTAAACAATTTGCTGTGTTAATAAATATTGAGGAAAAAATAGGAAATTTCCAATTATTATTTTTTATTGAAGTGCAAACAACGAAACTATACTCTAAATCGTCGAAAATGCATGAATAAATATTCACCGAATGTAAATAATTTGTTTAATAAACAAAACATTTGTTGTAAACAAATTTTATAAACAAATATATGGTTTGACCTTTTTTATCAGCGCAAAATTTTTTTTGTAATTGAAAACAAAAGAAATTAACACAGAGAAATATATAATAAAAAAGTAGTAGAAATGAATGTTTATAATTGTTATAAACAAAATACGTAAACATATCGTCAAAATTTACATTTTCCGAACACAAAATTTTTTTTTCCAATCACACGATACTATTATGGACAAATGGATATCACAGTAATATAAATTACACCTTTCAATTATTTACTGTAATTTTATTAACATATGATATAAACAAATTATCCAACTTTGAAGTTTTTTTTCGAATTTTTTCTCATAATCATGCTATTTTTTACGAAAAAAAATTCGAAAGAAAAATTCATATTGGGACAATTGGTTTATATCATTTGTTAATAACAATTACAGTAAATAATTAAAAGTTGTAATTTATATTAATGTGATATCCATTTGTTTAATTTATTAATCTTACTCATCACGAACAAGATTTTAAAATAGCAGCTGAGTGGCACTTTTTTCCTACTTCGCATGGAAAAGGACCATGTGATGGAATTGACGGCACTCTAAAAAGAGTTGCTGCTAGAGCTAGTCTGCAAAGAGTAAATAATCCTATTCGAACACCTAGAGAATTATTTACCTGGGCGACAGAAGCCAAACATAATATGTCGTTATTCGACAAATGCTGAGTACGAAGAAGAAGAAAAGCGGTTGTCAGCACGCTTTCAAAAAGCTATAACGATGAAGGGGACTTTAAAATATCATTGTATGATTCCAGTTTCTCTTCAAGAATTGGAGGCAAAGCAATTTTCCTTGTATGAAAAGAAAAATATTGTAAAAATGTGTAAATAAGAAATGTTAAAATTTGAAGAATGTAAATACTGTATAACATAAAACTGAAAGAGGTACTCATTCACTAAGCCAACCTACCGAAATCTTAATAAAGTAACAATTACATATTCAATACTGATGTTTTTCTTTTTCTTCTTATTATTTATTTATTTCTTGAATTTTCAATAAAGTTATCTTGTCTAAGAAATAAGATTATTTAATTGGAAATATATAATAATCATTCATATTGAAGAGAAAAACGATATCAAAGTAGAAAATCGGCCGTGCAATGTGATCCGCGCGCCGGTGTGAGGTACCGCGCTCGACAGCGCTAGAAACATTAAATTTTTTCCGATAGTAATAATAATTTCACCATTTTGGAAAAAATCGTTTTCGATCGAAAATTTGACGTAGAATACGATAAAGATACTAAGAACTTAATTCATGGGGGTCAAACTAGTTAAAAATCGATTAAAAATTTTCAATTGTTCATAACAATTTTAATTTGTTAATAGTATTTTTGAGATGATTTTTCTATTGAAGCTCGTTCTTTTACCTTTCAAATTAAAAAAAGGCATCTAGCTTAAATACAACAGGAGTTATGCATTTTTAAAAAAATAGTCTTCACTCAAATTCTGAATTTTTCAACCCTTCCTATTTCCCAAAAAATTGCGAAAAAAAAATCCTCAAATACGTATCTTCTCTTTTTCGATAATGAACCCGTAAATAAAAGTTGAAGAAACCAAAAATTCGCCTTCCATAGTTTAATTCAATAAGCAATTTCGATTGATGAAGGCAAAAAGAGTCAAAAACTCATTTGTTGGTAAAATGTGCGACGTTTCGTTGGCATTGGTTCGCCAACCTCATCAGGCTAATTTATTAAAATAAAGAAACACCACATAAATATCACATATTTTACAGGTACATAGTATAAGTTAAAAACAAATTTAAAAATTACCGTTGACATTCACTAGTAAAAACATAAATTCTAACGCGTCTAATTTTAATAAATGTAAAAGACCCATTTTTGGTCGACTGAAATGACAGTCTAAAGTCAACTGAAGAAACAAAACCTTGTGTCGTTATTATATATACGTACTCATATACATATTCATGGAAAATACACATTGAATTCTATCTTGTCGTAAGTTAAACACCCAAATTTAATTTCTGTAATAATGGAAAATATATTTTACTAAGAGCATAAATATCTTCTTTTTTATTAATATTATTTGAACTGCTGTTAATATGGATCATTTCTGAAATCATTCTTTTTTTATAGTTAGGTTCTCGATCTACAATTTTTACATTGTCCCAATCAAATGTATGACCAAAATTATGTTGATGTTTATAAACGACCAACTCTGCTTTGTTTCATCCCATTTTTTAGAAATATCTTTTCCTAATTTTATTACAGAATTTAAACTTTTTTTAATTGTAGGGATCGTAGCAATATTATAACTATTTAAAATCTTAGACAATTGTGTAAAATTATTAGAAAAAGGAAGACAAACTTTAAGTTTATATACATTGGAACGAATCTGATTATTGTGTACAACCTTGTTGTGAACACAATGATTTGGAAGTGACATGTCTAAAAAAATTGAAAAAAATTCACGATTGTGTTCCTTTGCTATATTTTAGATACATGGATGACACGATCATATGCATTAAACATAAACATATTGATACAGTTATTCAAGTTTTCAACTCCTATCATAAAAATTTAAAATTTACCTTTGAATTAGAGGAAAATAGAAGCATTAATTTTTTGGACATGACGTTAATTAGAGAAGATAATCACATTATCACCAATTGGTTTCAAAAACCTATGTCATCTGGCAGACTAATTAACTTTCTTTCACATCATCCTATACAACAGAAAAAAAATATAGTGTACAATCTTGTTGACAGAGCTATATTATTATCTCACAATAATTTTCACTCAAATAATTTAAAAATAATTAAACAGTTATTGATTAATAATAATTATCCAATTGGTTTTATTGATAAAAACATAAATGTCCGCATGAACAAAATTAAATATCACTCTCACAACAAGGTTGTACACAATAATCAGATTCGTTCCAATGTATATCAACTTAAAGTTTGTCTTCCTTTTTCTAATAAGTTTACACAATTGTCTAAGATTTTAAATAGTTATAATATTGCTACGATCCCTACAATTGAAAAAAGTTTAAATTCTGTAATAAAATTAGGAAAAGATATTTCTAAAAAATGGGATGAAACAAATTTAGTTTATAAATTTTCTTGCAAACAATGTCCTGCATCTTATGTGGGTGAAACAAAAAGATCTTTAAGAACTCGGATCAATGAACATATCAATAGGAAAAAAGCAGAGTTAGTCGTTTATAAACATCAAAATAATTTTGGTCATACATTTGATTGGGACAATGTAAAAATTGTAGATCGAGAACCTAACTATAAAAAAAGAATGATTTCAGAAATGATCCATATTAACAGCAGTTCAAATAATATTAATAAAAAAGAAGATATTTATGCTCTTAGTAAAATATATTTCCCATTATTACAGAAATTAAATTTGGGTGTTTAACTTACGACAAGATAGAATTCAATGTGTATTTTCCATGAATATGTGTATGAGTACGTATATATAATAACGACACAAGGTTTTGTTTCTTCAGTTGACTTTAGACTGTCATTTCAGTCGACCAAAAATGGGTCTTTTACATTTATTAAAATTAGACGCGTTAGAATTTATGTTTTAACTAGTGAATGTCAACGGTAATTTTTAAATTTGTTTTTAACTTATACTATGTACCTGTAAAATATGTGATATTTATGTGGTGTTTCTTTATTTTAATAAATTAGCCTGATGAGGTTGGCGAACCAATGCCAACGAAACGTCGCACATTTTACCAACAAATGAGTTTTTGACTCTTTTTGCCTTCATCAATCGAAATTGCTTATTGACGTAAATAAAAGTATTACCTCAATCAAAAATGGGTCGGTCAATTCTCTGTTCGATTTGTAAAAGAATACGCCATATGCGTCATTTTCGCACATTTGAAGTTTTTCACATAGGTATAACTAGGATTTTTACGGAAGATTTAGGATTAATTTGCTATAAAAAGAATCTCAGAGGACCATTTTAGATGTACAATAACGATTGCGGTGTCAAATAATAATTTTCAGCGATTTTTCTGTTACGAGAACTGTTGTTATCAGGAGGATACTGCCGATGAGCTTGCTCCAGCGTAGAATTGATTTTATAAAAGGGACAATAATTATGTTTAAAGCTTTTCGCCGATGTTTAATATAGAGAGATTTCTTATAAAACATCCAAGCTGATAACATTTAACTATAAGTAAGGTTTGTTCAATTTATTTAACAATTAAAAAAATGCATTATCATCTTTTTTTCCTTCATAATCTTTGAATGAGCGACAAAATTTTGCTCGAATATAAATTCGAGAACCAATAGAAGTTGATAAATATCACTAAACTGATTTTAATGATGATTTTACTATGACAAAAAATTGAAGCACGACTTTTACCGGACACCACTCAGGGCGAAGCATATTTAATATAATAACACTTATCACTTAGACTACTATACTAATGTTTATTTTTAATTAAAAATACAGTTTCTTACCTTTCAGTATTCCAGAAAGCAAATTGAGAAATCAATTAACCTTTTTCTGTTAGAACCTTTTTTTTGAGTCATAAAGATTTGTGCTACATGCAAATAAAGGCCAATTAGAATTTAATTTGAAAAATATGTTCCAAAAATTTCATGGACCATGACTGTTATGAGTTTTATAGACTTACATATATAATGATTTAATTTTGGATTTAAGAACTTTACAGGAGTATAATACGTTTTCCATTCATCTTATATATTTTCTGGAGTGTGGCCATTGATTGGAATTCTTGGCATTCTTTAAAGTTGGCTAGTTACACTATTTGAAATTGAAAATATGTGATTGGGACATACTATTTTTCAAGAAATAGTACTAATAAAGTAAATAATCGCAATCCAAAACGCTTTTATCATTGAATACAAGAGAATGGTAACCATTTGTGAAGAAAATCATATTGGACTTATATTTTTTAGATTTCAAAACTGTCTGGACAAAAAATATAAAGTATTTATTACATAAATCATCCAGGCTACTCAAACATGCTGCAACGGGCTCTCTCTAAATATAATATTGCAGTTATAAACCATGTAATGAATGTTTTCTGTTCATAATTTCTCGGGCTTTTTATTTCCTTTGACTATTTTAGATACTAACCGAAATTGTACCAGAATCCATTTATGCAAAAAGAACTTCAGTGCCTGAAAAAATTCCATGAAAAGAGTATTTTCTGACTCTGGAATTTTGTAAGTGTGAACTTATTTAAATAAACTAAGATGAAGAAAATAATCAGACAAAAATTTCAGTAAAAAATAATTTTTAAAGGCCACATCTCCCACACTACAAGAGACAGAACATTTTTTTTTAGTTTTACAGGAAATTTGAGGAAGGAATGTCCAAAAAACGTATTAAAACTGACTCTATGAAAATTTTTCAAATAATCGAGATAAGTTTACGGTGTCCAAAAGTACTGAACATTTAAAACCTTTTCTTGGCCGCCAAATTACAAATTTGAAGCCAAAAAGCTCCACTTTGGAGTTGTTCCCATGCAAGTATACATAACAACATCAGCTGAAGAAAAATACAAAATCAAGTTTATTAAAAAATCCCCTTAGGGATTCATTTGTTTTTGATCTTAACATAATCATAGGGTATCACTGAAATGAGATTAGAAAAAAGAACAAGAGGTGAAATTGGTGAAAGCCCTTTTGAGTTTATCTCTTATTTATTGATCTCTATCTCTTGTTTGAAAGTTCTTTATCAACGGTAACAGGTATTCCGAAGCCACATACAATAATAATGTCTTGGGTGGGGGAGGGATGATGAAGGCGTGAGAAAAGAATGAAGAGTTAGGAGATGTAGGGGTAGGAGGAATATAGGAATGTCAAGGGTAGAGATATGGTGGGATTTGGTAGGGAAGAGATAGGAAAAGGGGGTGGATATAAGGAGGAAGAAAGGGCAAGAGGGAAGGATAATTGAGAAGATAGGATTGTTTGTAAACTGTAAATTGAAGGGTCAAAGGCGATGGAGGGGATGAGACAGAGAAAGAAAGGGCTAAGGGAACTAGATTTTTGGAAAAGGAGTAGATGTAAGAGAGGCACAAATAGGAGGGGAGCAAGAATGGAAGAATGGACTATTGAGACGGAGTGGGAGAGAGGGGTAGACAACTAAGAAAGGGAGGTGACTTATAGGATGTGGAGTTAAAGGGGGTGAGGCATTGAAGGGGATGGGAAAGAGTGAAAAAAAGAGAAAATTTGGGGTTAAGGGGAGATGTAAAAGGGGCGCACTTTAGACGGGTAAGGATGGAAATGAAGATGTAGAGGCGACGGAGGGGGTGGAATAGAGATATTTCACTCCCACTTCTTTTTCGTAACATCACTTTAACTCGAACTTTTTCTTACAACTTTCTAGCTTGACAGTCTTATAGAAGTGACAATTCTTTGTTTGGAAGTCTGAAGCATAGAACAATATTTAATCTGTAACTCTCAAAAGTCTAAAACCATTATTGCATTTCATTACTGCAAGACTCGTTTCTGCTTTTATTGACAACAAAATTTTCTCAATGAATATTCTCATTACGAAAATGCATAATTTATAGTAACCATTTTGTCGTTTTTAAATGTCGGTATATGGTATTCGCTTCTTGATTATTATTTATTGAACTTTTTATGGTTCTCATTTTTAGAAATGGGTCTACGTGATTATTTGTAATTTAATATTAACATATTTGTGAGTTGAGCGTGAACTAAGATCCACAAAAAAATTACAGATGCAAAGGCGCCTTACGGATAAAATTTGTTTTTCCGTAATGCGATCCTCAACGCGAACATTTTCTAAAATTTATCGTCTCCAGTGACAGTTTTCCACCTAGTTTAAATATTTCAGTCTAGTCACACGAAAAAGTTGGTTTATTCGAATGACCGTCCAGTCGCATTAGGATGGGAGGGGTCCACTGAGGTGGGGTAAAACCTCGTTAGTGCGGAACGTTTTGGTGGAAACAATTTCTGAGGATTGGAAATTAAAGTTTCACGTATCGCACCTTCTAGCTCTATCCACTTTGTGTAACTTTTTTCATTTGGAGAATTTTCTCGGATGCCATAATATAAAATTCTCCTGTATTACAAAAAATACTTCTCATGTTATGTCAAATTCATCTGATAAATTCTATTTTGCGCTAAATTCACACACTTTTGATAAAACGGTCTATTTAAAGTGCAAATCCTAGATTTCTATTTATTTTTTTAAAGGTGAAGTGTGGCAAAATGTATAAGTCTAGAAAGGCTCTTATTAATAATTTTTTTAATGGCAACTGTTAATAGCCAGTCATTCAATTTTCTGAAAAACTGAGGAATTGGATGTTTTTTTACGGTTTCAGTAATACGAAACGTTTTTGCGTATAAACAAAATTATATCTTGGTTTACTTAATATATGCAGCGTAGTTTAAGAGTTGTATTCTGTGAACTGTATTCACAAAAAAGGTTAAACTGAAGAGTCCTTTGGACGATATGTACAAATATACATCTTTCCAAGGTCTGATACGTTTTTATTGACAGTCTCGCCAAAAAGTGGTCGATTTAATTTGGGTGAGAGTTGCCACATATTTGAAATATGCAAAACATCAGCATGTTTTATATTAGTTTCACAGTAAACAGTAAGGTATTACTTTAATCCGAAATGGTATTTGAATTTCTACGTGAAAGAAAAATCGTGTTCAATCAACGTTGAGGAAAATATTTTTCATTTTTTCAAACAATTAATAATTATTTCTTGGGAAGGTGAACAACATTTTTTTTCAAAAAATGTAATCTGTATTGCTTATTATTCCGTATTTTTTTCTTTTGTAAGTGACACTTCAGCACAATTTTATTGAAGATAAATAAGTTTTCGAAAGTTCTTTTTAACACTAGTCAATAAACGCGCGCAATTATATAATGTTTCCATTTTTCAGGTACTAAGTTGTGTTTCACTAAAAAGGGATAAATAAGTCAAAAATACAAGTTCTGGTACTTCAAATATGACAATCAGCCCTATGCATCGCCCCCACTCTTTCTGTTTTTTAAGCAACCGGAGGGGTATCGTAGTTCAAATAAATCCAGCAGATGGCGCTCCGATCAGGTAGGTCTGCTTTTGCATTGTTATGTATAGCAAAAGTACTAAAATTCATTTAAAACTTGATACTTTTTATAAAAATAAAAGAAGAATATAGTTTTCAGCAACCATTAGCGCAGCTGCAATTAGTAATAAAAAATCATGAAATTAATTAATTTTATAAACAATTTTAATTGTTACAAATTTCAAACATTTATTCCTATTGTTCAATTAATAATAGTAAAAATAATATTCAAACCTCAATAATTAGCCTTATAATACACTTTTTTTTTAAATTCATGTAGAAATTTCCTCTCTCTCTGAAGAATATATATTTATATATAATTTGTTTATAATAAATTATATATAAATTAATTAATTTAAAAATTGCATCAAAATAATTTAGAATTGAAGACAAATTATTCATTTAATATATTATTGAGGACACTAATAATTATTGGAAAGAATAATGTATTAAAAAGTGATTGATAAGATTAATGAGTGAAAAAATATATTTATATTAATATTTAAAAGCATTTGAATTTGAAGCCATACAATTTTTTCAAGTGAACGAATTAAAAATATTTCTTCTCATTTTCATTACAAATAGTTTAACAAACTAAACATAAAAATATATTCCAAATTCATCAATTTTTAATTTTTAATTTTTTGATTTGAAAATATTATAGGGTTTAAGAATTTTGAAAGGATTAAAAAAGAATTTTCTAAAGATATAGGGGGAAATTTTTAATGATTTTTTAGTTTGAAAATAGAAATTTAAGAGAAAATTGCAAAAGATTTCAAAAGATTTCCTCAAATTTCAAAAAAGAGTAGAAGATGTTAAAGCAAAGTTGTTCGATTTTGTAAGAACAAAAAATAGAAAATCGAGTGAATTCAAGAAATATTCAGAAGATTTGAAGAGATTAAAAAAGAATTTGAAACTGTAAAAGATTTTATAAAAAGGCAGATTTTTGAAAGGATTTCAAACAAAAATTTAAAAGCTCTAAAAGAATTACATTTTGAATGATTTTTCAAAATTTCAAGAAAAATTTGAGTCAGCTAAAAATATTTTTAGGAATTTGAGAGGTTTTAAATAGATATATGCTGTAAATATAACAAAATCGACATAATTTTTGAACCAATAGGAAATGTTTGAAATTTAAAATCGTTAAATTTTACATAGCAGGTGATGAATTTGGAATATTCCATTTTTAAATTAGGTAGGTATATATAAAGTGTTCACCTTCTAATACTTATATAAAAAGTCCCGTATATTGTGTAATGTTATGGCGGTAGTTCAAATATTGTATTTTCGAATATCGTGTATTTCAAGAGAAAAGAGGAAAAAGGGGAAGTTCTTTGAGCATGGAGGAAAAAAGGGGAATTTCAAAAAGAAGGGGGGAACTGAAAAAAAGGGAAGACAGTGCTCTGTATATTATATATATTTTCACGTTTAATTTATGAAGCGAATTATAATGAAAATGAAATTGAATATTTTTAATTCGTTCACTAAAAAAAATGGTGTGCCTTCAAATTCAAATGCTTTTATATAACAAAATTGTATGCCTTCAAAATAAAATGCTTTTATATATTCATATAAATATATTTTTGCACACATTAATCTTGTCAATCACTTTTTAATAAATTATTCCTTCCAATAATTATAAGCGTCTTCAATAATATATCCAATAAATAATTTTTCTTCAATTCTGAATTATTTTGATGCATTTTTCACATTAATTTATTTATATATAATTCATTATAAATAAATTATATATAAATATATATTTTTCAGATAGAGGGAGGAAATTTCTAGGCGAATTAATGAAAAAGTATATTACAAGGCTAATTATTAAGGTTTGAATATTATTTTCACTATTCTAATTATATAATATCAATACATGTTAAAAATTCGTAACAATTACAATTGTGCATAAAATTAATTAATTAAATTAGCAAAATAAACAATAGAAAAATATGAACACAATTCAAACTGTTTCAGAATAGGGTAGGGAGGGGCAGCGCCGACCGCTTAATAGTCAATGATTTTTTAAAGTTAATAAGATGTGGAATTGATCCACGTTTTCATTTCGAGTCCTACATTATTGTGTATCATATTTCTATTAGTATTAATTACATTGATAAAACAATGATTTAATAATTTAATTATTTCCAACAAGCTGTATTTCTTCGGCTTTGCCCCAGACCGGAGGGCAAAGCCGACCGCAGATTTGTATGAAAATCAAAACATCTGAAGATGGCAAAACATGATGGTTCGCGTATGTGGTATTTTATGTACTGAAAAAATTACATTAAAAATATCCAGTAAGAAGAATAAGTTATTTTTAATAAAAATAGTGATACCTGTGATATAACCTCTTATGCGGTGACATTCTACTGGAGACGGACTACGCGCAAAGGATTTTACCGTACCAACACAAAACACCCGCTTTACCGTCCGGATTCAAAATAATAATATTCAATAGTTTCTTGCATGTAGCCCAGAAGATAAGTGGCTGTCCTACATTACCGATCAGTTATCGATAAAACTTACATACGTTTTTAACCTAAGCAAGTTTAAACTATTATTTTCGTCGGGCTTGCCTCACTGCTGGGGCCTCAATTATTTACGATATTTAATATACTTTGGACTTGAATTACGTTCCACAATTATAATGGCATAATGCGATATTGTGTTATCTGTCAAAATGTCAAATTTGGATACTGTGAGAATTGCCATTATTGTTGAAAACTTTTTATTTCTGCCAGCGAATCTTCCATCCTTTCGTTGTCAAAACTGTTTTCTGCATAATTTTTCTTTTACATCGTCAATTTTCAAGATTTTAATAAGTAACAGTATCTCTATAATAAAATAGATTTATTTAATGGAAAGTAATATAAAAATTGTTAAATAATAGCGATGTTATGAGCAAAGTCACCTTTGCCCCACCGGTCGGCGCTGCCCCTCCTTACCCTACTCATCTTTATATTCAATTTTCCTAGTACACTCGAACTCCAAAGATACGAGAAGTTCGGGAATCGGGAACTCCAAAGATACGAGCGTCAAAGGGGCTCTCACTCCTGCAACGTTTAGATTTTGGGGGTAATGCGTGGTAACGCCCATAGGCCCACTACGCGCACGCGCGCGTATGCAATTTCCGGTGAACAAACGTCGAATTCAAATCAGCGGGCTCTCGCGCGCGCCTCACTCTCGGAAATGGTGGGGGCAAAGGGGAAAAAATTCCGCTCGCTTCTTTGGAGTTGAGATGCTCGTATCTTTGGATTGCTCGTATCTCTGGAGCTCGTATCTTTGGAGTTCGAGTGTAATAAATTACATTTTTTCATGTATAACATTAAGCTGTTTAACATTAAGAGATTTCGGGGTGGGCGTGACACTACCCGATTCGGGTAGTGTTTCTAGGTGGATAGTTTCTTATAGTAAATAACTACAAGTGTGGGCTCACCACACCCACGACACGCCAACAGCACGCAGTTAGTAGTATTACCGAACGGTCACCCATCCAAGTACTAACCACGCCCAACACTGCTTAACTTCAGTGATCTAACGAGAACTGTTTTTTTTCAGCGTGGTATGGCCGTTGGCCATATTATTATTAATTACAGCTGCGCTCATTGTTACTGAAAACTATATTCTTCTTTTATTTTCATAAAAAGTATAAAGTTTTAAATGAATTTTAGTATGTTTGCTATACATAACAATGCAAAAACAGACCTACCTGATCGGAGCGCCATCTGTTGGATTTATTTGAACTACGATACCTCTCCGGATGCTAAGAGAACAACTACCTCATACACATTCACGGGCGATGATGCATATAGGGCTGATGACAATGCATCAGAAAATGGTTCACTGGCCACAAACTCTATACAAACAATAAAAATAAATATTTATTTATCTTAAAATACTTATGCCTTATAAGTATTAAATTTTTTAAACCTATTAACCTTTCAACATTTTTGATGTGTAAACATCTTAGACCTCGATATGGGGAGTCGCGCCTGATTCGAATGAAACCACGACTGCATAGTGTAACGCTACACGTTGTGTCTTATGGCACAGACCGGAGGCTCGCTTTTCTTCACCCACAGACAGGAGCCCTTCAGTCTCTCTTTGCCCATCTCTCTCTCTCCTCCATCTCTCTCTCTCCTCCATCTCTCTCTCCTTCTCCATCTCTCTCTCCTTCTCCATCTCTCTCTCCTTCTCTCTCTCTC